>VYZW01034586.1:129363-176339 GCA_013401315.1 Balaeniceps rex | reverse complement strand
GGACAGGAATTACTATATAAATTTAAATTTATTTCAGCTTCATTCCCCTGAGGCAACAGCTTTAGTCACTACTACCAAATGCTTTCCTGGTGGAGCTGCACAAAATTATTTCCACCCGGCAACTACCAGGAGAAAATCAAGGAAAGAAGCACAAAAATGAAGAATGTAAGAATGCCCATCCCTGTAGTTTTTACTGAAAATATGGACTGCCAAATCCTGGATGCTTGCATTTAAAAAAAGACAATGAAAATTGAAATATTATATTTAAACTCTCCATTTAATGGAAAAAAGCATACCGTTCCCAGAGAAACATAGCAGGATTTTCTGTTGTTTTACAAGCTCCATTTCTCTTCTTTCTAAGGAAAGGAATTATTTTTTCAGCCAAATAGCCTGTCTTCTTCTCCACACCCTCTCCAAATGCATGGCTCAGTTTTCATGCTACTGGCCTCTCAGCAGCAGCACAGAACTCTTGCAGCCTCCTCAGCTATTCAGATCTTCTGCATAATTCAGGCAATCCCCAACACTAATCCACAGTGTGCTGCAGCCCGACCCTGCCACGCTCTTCTTGCGCCGGCATCTTCTCCTTCCCCTCTGCTTCCACCACACCAAAGCTGGTGAGAATTGTCCAAGGTCATCCTGTGCCAAGGAAGTCCAACCTTGATGGACACACAGCTCTTTGGCTGTCTAACATCCTGCCCTTTTAGCATGGTGTAAGAAAGATTGCAAGGGTGTAAGATTATTACTTTAAAGTCCTCCACAATTAGTAACAGACAAATAGCAGCAGGACAAGAACAGTTGCTTCTCAGGGTGTTTGAAGGGTTTTTTTTGCCTTACAAGAAACCCATGAAGAGAAAACAGCAAATGGAGATAAGCTGGGACTTCATTTTATGCAAAAGTTGGATTGAAGTGGTTTTGGGACACAAACCACTCAAGCACAGTACCAGTTTCAAAGCCTGAGCCCTCTACCACCTCACCAGAAACATAGCCTGGGCTCTGCTCGTCTCCACTTTTTCCAGCTGGCCCTTGGCAACCTGCTTTCCTGCATTTGTAACCCCTCTCTCCCCAGCCTGTGTGTCATAACACGCTGGTAACAATAACATTTCTGAAATTGAAATGCTTTGCAGGCCAAAAAGCTGAGCTCAATCAGCGCAGGGGGAAAGCAAACCACGGAGAGCTATTGTTTCTGAAAACCATCCAAAAACTCTTGGCGCTCCAAGGCATTCCCAATGTCCTTTTGCACTATTTCCAGGAAAAATGATTCCCAAGGCCTTGCGTATTAAAAAAAAAAAATCTGGCTTATATCAATAAACATGATAACTGCTGTATTTTTTCTCTTTAATCAGAGCACAGCTAGCATGTAGAAGCAATCAGAGCTGAGTTGAATAGCCTGTTTTAAGTGTAGCATTTCAAAACTCTCAAATTCTCCATTGAGGAGCATAAATTAACTCCTGGGACTCCTGAACCTGAGCATCATCTTTAGCTACATTTATGTAATACGAATTCTTGAAGAAAATTTGTGGGTAGATGTTGGTGGAACAAGTGGTAGAAAAGGCAGAAGGGCAGTTTTTCTGACCAAACAAACTTATTCAACTTGTCTTTGTTGTGGCAGAAGCACTGCCTGCACCAGTGGTTGGGTTGCAAGCCTAGAAACAGGATTGCTGGTTCTAATCTCAAATCCTAACATACTGACTTCCAACAAGTCATTCAAAGGGAAGTTAAAGGATTTAGAGGAGATGAGGGGTCCATCTACCTTCCTTATCCCCTACCTGATACAGTAAATCCAATTTGCAATTAAATTGTAAATGGTGTTAAACTCAAAGACATATAATATATGGCCCAGGAAAGACAAAAGCTTCAGGCAATAGCATGGCTAAGAACACTGAACCTGTAACAAACCATTGGCAGTTGCCACTGAATTACTCCCATATATTGTTTTTACTAGCTGTTCAATATAATAAGAGTGTTGGACTTATACTCCAATACAACCAAGCAAGAATTTGCAGGCATCCCTTGTTCAGGATAACAGAATATATTTTGTCTCATTTTAGCTCTTCAGAGAGCTGAGAAACCCTTCTATTCTCTGGATTACGAGCTGTTCTTGCAGTGTTACATAGCTAAAAAAGCTTTGAAAGTCTGTTCTTCCTATCCACAGGGTCTCAGGTGGGTGGCTTTGGAATGAAGAACTTATAAATTAAAACTTAGATGATCAGGTGTACTTTAAGATTTTACAGTTTAGGGAAGTCTTTACGATTTAGGAAAGGTGTGAAAAGATAGATGGCCATAATTTTGTAGTTTATACATATCCACCCCCTGCTCCAAGAATCATATTTTGGAGAGACATATTTTGAAGAGGTAAGGAAGAGTCTAGTATCCCTGTGAGAACAGGGAGAAGCTTATGGCTTGTTTTCAGATTTCACACCACATGCCGTCTCTACCACAGTCCCATAGAACAACTGCTGTCTTCATGGGAAGGCACTGTGCAATGAAATAGTCTTTCAGATACATTTCACAAAAACAGAGAAATTATGGGTTAGGGAATTTTGTTTGTTTTTTCAAACAAATGGTGCACTTTCTGATGTTCTACCTTACCTCTCTACCTATTAGACTTTCCAAACACTTAACCTTACTGCAATATTTAACACAGGTGTTTTATTTTCAGAATGATTGTAAAAGCCTTTACATGTCATGGAAAATTAAAGACCAAAGATCTACTAAAAATAAAGCAATTTCATTCCCTTGTTTAGCAGAATATACCCCCAACCCTGTGATTTCACAAATATATTAAAGATACATGGCCAATGTATTACTCAGGTTCAGTGCAAAGGGTTGTGTTGTGAGGTTGGGGTTTTTGGGGTTTTTTTTGGGGGGGGTGGTATTAATAGCTTTGCAGTTGCTCTACTTCAAAAATTTCAGCCTCAGAAATATGGGACTGAGTAGTGGGAAAACCTCATTTAGCTATGTAATATCTGTGCATGGGTAAGACAGTTTTCTTGTCATAGCAGCTAATCCTAACATTGGTAACCTCTGCTGGCATTGCTGGGTAATGGGATTCCCATGCTGGAAGTGTTAATGCCTTTGGGACATCTTAGTTACTGGAGCCAAGAGAATAAATTCTTCCGTGTTACTGCTTTTATAAATGTAGTCCCCTATTCAGTCTTTCAGTAATTCGCCTACAACAAAGTTACCACCACCCTTGTGAAGAAGAATGACATTAAGTTGTGAGGCCACTCTGAACCAATGCAGAGCTGAAGAGCTGAAAAACATTTCATCCCTTCAGGAAAGAAATACAGTACCTTTATAATTACTAGGAGAAAGCTCAGTTAAGCATAAAAGTAGGCTTCACATGCATAATAAAGAGTAAAAGTGACAAAACCTTGGATCTAATCTGATTTCTTTCCCTTCACTGCAGAGACCCCTGGAAAAGCCGGATGGCCTGGATGTTTCGGATCAGAGCAAAGAACATCCCCAGCATCTGTGTGAGAAGTGCAAAGTTTTAGGCTACTACTGCCGCCGTGTGCAATAAACCTTCGAAGTGGCCTCTTCCCGTCCCCATCATCCTTAAAGATCCTCTGGCAGCATGCGAACAACAGCAACACAACAAATCAAGATAAAAGCTAAAATAATTGCCAATATTGCCTATCTAATACTATGCCTTACCATTAATAGAATGTAACATTTCTCCTGTGCATGCGCATGCATGCAACAGGTATTTACAGGACTACGATTTGTATACATACATATATATGTGAATTTATATATATATGTACACACACATATATAAAGCGTTACTGATAGTGTTCACAACAGAACCACGGTTGCAGGTTCTGCTGATTGTTTACACAGACCCTATATAATGGCCAGGTGAAATGAAGTACTATTCAATAGGCAAGGTATAATATTCACAAGGAATACTTGTTATATGTATGGCTTTTGCAGAGGTTAAATAACTGTGGGGCCACTAATTGCAAGCACTTGCCCACAACATGAACGTTATTCCTATTATATGACAAGACAAAGGAAGATGAAACAAGCCACAGCATAAAAGAAGGAAAATCATTGTTTTCCCAGTTTTAGAAAGTCTGAGAATTTTGTGCTGCTGCTTTCTTGGGCTTTTTCTACTTGTTACCATCGCTTGGGCAGGGCTTAGGCAAAATCATTTTTGCAGGATGTGGCAAAAAAAAGTGAATAATTGTTTGAGGGTGTGGGTTGGGTAGAAAGGGAGTGCCATAATGGGACCCAGAGCATCAGGAAGGATTCCAAGAGGTTTTTGGAGGAGACAAAATTGGCTTGCTTGTGCAACTAACAGATCCTTCTCTTGTCATATAATCCCGCTGAAATGGTCCCTGTATGTGTATGGAGCTGTTCATTAGGCCACAAGCACACTAAATTTACTGTGAATAAGAGGGGATAAGAATACTTAAAACTGCCCCCAAAACCCTTAATTGAAAGATTAGCCAAACTTACTATTTATAATAGTTTTAAAGCCACTTTCTGGAAATATTTTTATGTCCTTTTTCTACTGTACAAATTTGTTATAACACAAAATTTGTTAGCCATAGGGGAGTTATGAGGCATGGAGAACACTCTATAGAACCTTCCCTCTTTATGTCTTCCCGAAACACCTACGTACCTGAGGAGAAATGTAGGAGTTATATTTTGTTGTCCCATTTCAGGTAGAACTTTGTGCAGGGGCTTCCTGCTGCAAAGAAGTATTTCATCAGGGATTGGGAAATATCATGAACTGAAAGTACCTCGAGACAGTATCCTGTTTGTATGTCTACATAAGAGTACATTGGCAAAAGGACACAACAAGCAATTCACTTGCATTATTCACTAAAAAAGTTACAGGGGTAATGTATGTTTGTTGTTTTTTTTAATCAACAACTTCTATTTTTATGAAGTTTCCTTTAGAGAGATTGATTTGTGTGAGTGATACTTAGTGGAAATACTTTAAATTCTAAATAACTTGATGTGAATTAAATTTGTTTTGAGGATTAATTCCATAATGCTAAGACAGAGGGGTTTTTATGCCAAGTTATAGCAGGATGTTACCAGTATGTACAGTCAAGCTCTTGTAAAGCAAATTGAAAACTTACAGTGAGCATTCATATAGGAAATGTGAAGCTCTTCACAAATTTGCTCTAGGGTGAAACTTTTGCCATTTCTCTTCTTTGCTATAAGCAGGGCAAAATTGTTTATGCTTATTCTGGTGGTAGTGTCATGTATATATCTCACCAACTTCATTATTTATGGGTAGCCCAAGTGATCCAGCCTACTGGTCGGAACAATGGATAAACATTGGGACTCCTGGCTTCTGACCACAGCTCTTCCATTAGCTCCCTGCTTTTGGGCAAGTCACAAGATCCTTCTGGACCTCAGATTTTCAAAGCTTGACCTCTGGTATTAATCTCAATCATTTGTTTCAAGCACGAATAATTTTGAAAGAGCCACATACTAAACCAGATCTATTTTTTCCTCTTGAGCACTTNAAAAAAAAAAAAAAAAAAAAAAAAAAATCACCTTGATGCTTCACATCCAGCTAAAAGACATGTAGAAAAACCCCCTTAGATGAAGGGAAAATGTTATTTTACTTTCCCCCTGAAATTAAGATGTTGCTATCAACCATTTTCTCTGTGTTGAAATAATTTCCATCTTATGATAACCACTAGATCAGTAAAATAGCACATCGCTTGATATAGCTACATCAATATACAGCACACCACCAGGTTCTGAACAAAGACCAACCAGAAGATACCATTATATGCAATTGTTGCTATCTTCATGACAGTGCCCTTTTAAAAATTGTTTATCCAGATTCAACACTGCATGGCAACGCCTTTAGCTTATGGATTTTTAGGTTGTACTTTAAAATAAGGTTCCTAAAAATACACGTGACTGACTTTAAAACAATTAATGTCTGTAGGTGTAGAATAATAATTCTTAAAAGCGTACTTACGAGAATTCAATATTTATATCTTTGATATTTTCCTAGGCAGCAGACATAGAAAGTATTTAAGTAATATTTAGCGTATTTGAAATAATGAGGAGGAGAACAGATTTTCCCCTGCACTTCCGTAGGGGGAAAAGCAGATAAAGAACAAACACGCAGGAAAGCAAGAAACGACACTGCCATAGTTTGTACTGCCTAACTCATCCAGACCACAAATCTGTCCTGGTGTGGGATGAGGATGCAATCAGGCCCTCGGCACCCCAGGGCTGGAAGCAGCCTGCTTGCCTTGCCATGCCTGCCAAAAGCATGGTGGGGAGGGATAGTGACCAGGGGTCCCTGGGGAGCAGCCACAACCCTCCCCTGCAGCCATGGGGCTGAACTCTGGCTTCCCCTGAGCCGTGTGAGGACATCCCCTTGTTTTCTGTCCTCACTACACGGGGCTGAAACGTTGGCTCACTAGCGAGCTGGTGCCTGGGGAAGCCAGCAGTGCCAAGCTCGCACGAGGGGAGCGTTCCTCTGTCCCTCCCTGTGTGAGGTTTGCTCATAGGATTGTAGCATTCAGCCCTGGGCATTTGGTCCACGCTCATCTGTACGTAGTTTGTGGATTGCTGGAAAAACACATCCGCATAACTAATGTACAATAGCCTATGACCATTGGCTTTCAGTTAATGGCACAGGAGGGAGATTTCTGAATTTTGATTTCAAAAAAAGGAAAAAAAATTGATTACAAAAAGTAAACTTCTTCTCCCCCCCCCCCCCCCCCCGAAGGTAATTCACCTATAGACCTAACTAACTCTTTCCAAATTGGAAAGACCTTAAAAATTCAGATTTTTGACTGGAAAGAGGACGAGTTGATTTACCTCTTAGATTTTTCTGAATGTTTCTGATGTTCTCTCTTTATCCAGCTCTGCATTTGGAACATCAGCTAGTAATCCTTGAAGGCATTTCTAGACAGTCTTACCAGAAGCAAAGCAAGCATCAGTGAAGTAAGTTTTACATCAATACAGGCCTCCCTAAATTGAATATTCTTCAGAGGTGTACCTGAAAGAAATTTGGCTCTGCATTTATTTGGCAAACTGGATTTTTAACCTTAGGTGCTTGCTGTTGTCTGCCTACCAATCCATCCAGCATACACTTTTTTTTTTTTTCTTTTCCACCTCTTTAGAGATTTTTAAACTTTCATTTATTTCTTTAAAAAAACAAAACAACAAAAAAAACAAACACCACAAACCAAAATTGAACACAATTTGTTTCCTCATTTGGTCAGAACATTTCACATGGAATTTGTCCTTGGCATTGGCACTGCTCTGGAGAAAAGTATCAGTGATTTGAAATGTGTGGTGTAGGTTTTTAGCTGCCTTAACTTGATGCAGCTCCAATGAAGTTGTTACAAATACTTCATTTAATGATGATGAAGAAAAATCCCTGTAGTTTAAAGTATGGCCCCATTTTAGCCAGTTTCTACTGCTGCTACCATGGACATAAAATGATGCCACACAAGCAAAGTTTGAGGCCTTTTTGTCTCAAAGTTGCTTTTTAATTTCAGATAAATACACGAGTATATATTATTTCTGAAAATAGGTGTATTTTGAAGTTCCCCATTATATGGGACTTAGTTTGTAAACTAAAAATGTGAAGTTATGTATGTCTGAGAGAAGCCTTATACTGAGAAGTATTGTCTACATTTTACTTTTTGTATAACGTGAAATTTAGATTATACATGGGCTGCATACCTGTGATGCTCTAGCAGTTATTCCCAAAATAAAACTACTTAAAACATTAAAAGTTAAGAGCTTTTGGAAATGTCAGACTTCATAGATTAGTTCTCTTTGTCCTGCAGTCATGTAGAATTTTTTTTTTCCTAGTATGGATCCTAAGAGTTGTCACTGAAGAATATGCAATAAATCATCAACATGTGTTTTTCAAGTTAAGTGAATTGACATATATTTTCCACTTGCCTTTGCCAACATATTTTAAAATGTGATGGAACTATACCCATACAAAAATCATTTTTAAGATATCGCTCCACTCCCGATTGGGCTTCAACCCATATCTCTTTCCTATCTGCAAAACCACTGCTATGCATTCAGTTTGCTATATTGCTGAAGTGCTCAGAGGGCTGTTTGAGATCTTAGATATAGGGATGATGGTTTGTGTTTCTAGGATGACTTTCAAAGGGACAATCGTGTGCAGTTACTAGCTATAGATGATTGATATAAATGTTTACCCCTGTATGAAGTATTTTACAGTTTTACTTGCAGATGTGTATTTATCTTGAGTTATACTTGACATAGAGTTTCTTTCAATTTTTTTTTAATACTATGTGTGTATTTTGGAAACCTTTTTAGATGTTAAAATTTTTGAATGGTTACAAATATTTCTTGTAATACTGAATTGTTATCTTATCTGGAAACTCTTTGCAGTAACTTTTTTGTATATATTTGAGGGCCTTTTTAAAAAAATATTGTTTGTTTTTTGGGAAAAAGTTTTTACAATTTGGAAGCTTTCAGAAGGGCCTTCCTTTCAACTAGGATACTAACAGAGGTAAGAGTTTTCTTAAGTATTTTGCAGAACTAAGGATGTATCCTCAAGAAAATATTTATGGAAGTAATTTACTTTTTTTTTTTTTTTACAATGCTTTTGTCTGTATAAAGTATGCAACAGAACTACATTAAGGAGGAAATATTGTCTACATAAAATATTATATGAAAGTTGGTACATAATTCTGACAAAAAACCTTGCAATTCTTTAAGCCATATTGTTTTTGTTATCCTTGGATGAAAATATCAGTATTAAGTAACCAATATGTTATTCAAGTGCTTAGACGTATATGAAAATGCTTATACAGTTTATTTATGTGTATTTGGGGAAGGGTTGCTAGAAAAAGCTATCACTAGACATATAGCAAGTGAGGAGCAAATAATAGTATACTGTCACTTTATGGCCTTGTGAGAGACACAGAAGATGCTGAAAGCACCAACGAGACTCGGCTTTCAGAAACTCTGAAGCACAAGTGTTGGGTTTCAAATGGTGGTTCTTTCCTTTCCCATAACCAGAGGGGAAGAGAGTTGGTTGGGAAGCTGTTTGACAACTTGACTTTCACAACTCTTTGCAGACTGTGAGCTCAGCTATGCAGTATCGGCTACAGCAATAATATCAATCAAAGGATATAAGAGAAAAGGATTGAAGTAGATTATTGTAGGGGTTTATGTTTATTTTAATTAGAACTCATAGCAATATAGAATATGCATGTGCACGTATTGAAGCATTTTTACACTTTACATTTCATGTAGTTTGATTATATTACGAAGGATTGGGTTTTTAGCTTGATATTTTACCATGCTAAGATGGGAGGTCTGCCCAACCCTGTACTGGATTTTTGTTTCCTTTAAAAGGTTATTTAGTACAGCACTCACTGTGTTGTGTACTAGTGCTAAAACTAACACTGTATCTTATGAATTTCTTCAGCTTTAAAAAAATTAACCTAATTATTACTACATTTGTTTAGCTGTACTCACTGACCTCGTCAGATTCAGTTGGCAATTTGCATAATTTCTTTTTCTGTAACTGTTAATACATTTGTACAGCTAAAACAAACAAACAAAACCTATGGACAAAGGCCTCAGAGGTACCAGTTCTGCTTCAGCAATCAAGATGACAGCTTACTCATCTGGTGACTGCGTTGCTAAAGAGACTGTAAAACCTCTGTCGTGGATTGTCCATAAAACGGCATTCCGACATGTGCCTTATTTGCTGGATAGTATACAGCTTTCCTCTAGTATTCTAGCATTTTAATGCTGTATTAAAGTACTGCAAAAAACCAGCAAGAGAGTGGTATGGTTTTCTTGAACGTTCCTTCCTTTGAAGTTTTACTACCAGCTGCATCGGGTTCCCGGTTATGGACTGGCCAGCTGTAGCCTGTTGTTTGCGGTGCAAACCTGCCCCGGCAAAACCGTGCCCCAGACCACGTGAAGAAGAGTTTCTCCATTGCAGCCAAGTCCCTAAGCTGCAACGAGCCTGGTCGCATCCTGGGTGAGAGCGCTTCACCCAAAGCCTCCTCTGCTGATGGAACAACTTGGGTTAATGGTGCCAGCTCTTAGTTTTTAACAGCCTGGTATTGTCTAGCATTCTTCTGAAGGAAAAACATCCTATAATCAGACAAAGTACACTTCTATCCTTAATAGCTGGATAGAAAGGCTTAGGTGCCAGAAACTTGCTATAATGAAAAATAACATTCATCATTTTTAAATGTCATTAAGCTATATCACTTAAAATGTAGGGGATTGGATCTAATTCATTCTTTGCGAACACTAGAAGTTGGCAAGAACTAGACCTGCTAGATGCTTGTTGCTTATTAGCCATGCTCTTCTCACATCCCCAATCAAAGTTCAATGGCAAGCAATTTTTCTATTGAGACTGCCAATACTGTTGTGATTGGAAGTTAAAATAAGGAGGTCGTGAAATTAACTTTGGACTTTAGGTATCCTGCCTCTAATATGAGAGATCCCCTTCATTTAAAACAAACAAATTTTTAATAGACATACCTCCACACAGTTCTTCTATGCCTGATCACCCCTACAAACATGGTGCATACTTGACACTTGGAGTTCTTTACCGCAGGAACACCATTTATATCACATAGCAAGCCCGATTTCAGGGAAGATTTGAGTGCTCTTCTCATTCAGTCTGCATGAGAGCGAGCAAGAAAGCATGCACACACGTGTGCATGGGTTTGCCCTGGGGGGGGAGAGGTTGGCCAAGGAATCGTGCAAAGCTGAAGCCTTGAAAAGAAGTGACTATTTCATCAAATGATGAAAGACATCCACCCAGCTGAGCCCTGTGGAAAGGAAAAGCACATATTCAGAGCTACTTGGTAAATTATTCTTTGAAAAACAAAACATACTGCTCTTCAGTACAGAGCTTGCCAATAGCACTGTTTCCATAGTAAACGTGAGCCACAGAGCCAAGCTCAGAACTGAAATACATCTTTCCACCAGAACTGGGGGCTCCCCAAACGCTGACACGTCAGATTTAGCACTCCAAGACCAGAAAAAACGCTGAGTAGACCAACTGCAAACCTAGCTCCCTACTACCACATTTTCTACAATTCCTCAAAGAAATAACTTTTTCATATATAAACCAAAAGAAAATTAACACAAACAATACACTGTCAACAAAAATGATCAAACTACTTTTCCCTTGTTTTTCATTGCCAAGCACTTCACCTTACCGCTCTATGTGAGTGAGGTCAAGAGACAATGCAACACCCTGCTTGTAACAGAAGGGCCAAATAATTCCCACTTCAAGAAAAACAATAGGGATTTCGTAACAGGGATTTCATATAACATTGATACTTTGAAATAAAAAGCTGTTTCATTATTTTTCATGGAAAAACAATTTAAACAGTACAGCAAGGTTAATATTTTTAAAGTTAGTCACATCACATCAAAACTCCCATCTTAGATTCTCCCAGTATATTAGCAGGCATAAGAACTAGACCTTAAATCCCAACTAGAAAGGACAGTCTGCATGTTACATCATGTTGTCTTGCTCAGGGCCCCCATACATGGATCAGTCACTGCTGTATAACACCAGTCAAGTAAGTTAAAAAGGCTTCTCCTCTCTCCATACCCCTCTGAAGAAGGATGTACACAAGAGACGTTGGCAAGAGAGGAACCTGAAACACCAAGGGCTGAATGCTGACAGTCAGGTCTTTCCACTAAGAACTAAGAAATCTAGAACTAAAGAAACGTCCTAACGGGAAGAACATATAAAATCCTTACTCCTGAGAAGCATGAAGCACATAGTTACTTTGTGATCCTGAAAAAATTGAATACAACATTCAGCTTTGCTTTTCTCTAGTATTCACCTCCGGAACTTAGAGAAACAGATCATTTGCAAACTCTTGTCTTAGTAACACCAGCTATTGGGCCCACACCTACTCACTAAGCACTTTTGTTTTACTGAAAGTAATGCAACTGCTATTCCTCACCATCCGTATCTCAAAAACACTTCAGACAACAATAAAACCCAGAAAACTGGCCTTGATACAACCTACCAAAACTGCAAAACCTCATTCAAACAACATAGATAAATACCTCTCACAATCCTTTTACAAACTTCAGGAAACATTTTTAGTAACCAAACATGCTGAGAAACACCTACCTCAGTCAGCATTTATTGGGTCTTTTTTCAAAGGGCCAAAACCGAAGCTGAGGCAATCACATTCATGAGGAGTTAGAGCGTCCCTGATTTGCAGCCCAGGTGAGCACAGCCAGCCAACACTGCTCTGCAAGAGAACAGAACACCATGAGCCGTCCCTGTTTGAAAGCACTGCCCAGACATACAGCACTGACAAGGAGACTACAGAGGCAGCAGCAAGCCTGGGCATCCTTTGGAGACTTTGCTTCTATACCATGAACTTAAGTAAATAAAAATGCAGTAATCATTGATTTTTTTTCCTTTTTTTTAATAAAAGCTAAAAATGGAGCTTGCATGCCCAGCTAACCCCACCAAAACCAATGCCTACAGGGAAAGCAAATCATAGCTAAAAACTTTATGGATCTTTTAAGTGGAGCAAGGTGCAAGCCAAAGATTTTCTTTTATTTTGTACTGTAGCCTCCTTTTCACCAGCTGAGAACAGAAACTAGAATGCCAGAACACCATAAGAAAACTTTCTCTTACACAATTTCTGAACACATCTAAGTGGCAAGTATGGGAAACCTAAGTCCAGACAGCTTTTCACAAGGTTTCCTTACAGTTTTGCAACATAACAAGAAGATACAACTCAACAGACTTCCAAGGAGTCAGACATACTTATGCTCCATTTGATTTCAGCTAGCAGAACTTAGAGAAGTAATAATGCAGGAAAACGCTGCAGAAGTAATTGGAAATAAGACCTCAAAACTCACTGTTTGCAGCTAAAACAGTGATAAACAGACAAATACCACTGGCATAGGAAAAAAAAAATACCTTTGTTGAGTACCTTCAGGTAGAAATTCAGAGAGCTAGCACCCACAGCCCCTGGAAAGGGCCTTGTTTCCCTCTGCCTCTCTTACATTGGCTGCCAGTGCTGATTGCTGGGGGCTCCAGCTGTGCTGCCAGCTGTGGGGGCACCAGCTCCTCCCCAGGTGCAGGCGCTTCCTGCCTGGCTGGGCCTGCTGCAGCACAAAACCAAACAGCCCTCTCCAACAGCACTACAAGAAAAAAGTGCAAAGACATCAGTGCCACCAACAGGAATCCTCACGGGCAGCTGGGAGGCAAAGGACAGTTCAGTTCACACCTAGGAGAGACAAATAACATTTTAATGCTCACAGTAGTTGAAATCTCAACATGGTTAAGTCTTAGGCAGCCGTAGAAATTTCGTCAAGGAAATATGCAAAAGTAAGCTTCGCTGGACAGAAACTTGAATAATGCACGTTGTAATGAACCAATTCAAACTGCTTTCCAACATACCCTGCTGCAGTTTCTGAACGTGTCAGACAATTTTTGAATACAGTGATTGCACATATCAAGCAATACCTTGCCCAGCGATTTGGTCCAAGGTGTAGTTACGTCATTGGCCATTTTTCTACCCCATGTGTTTGCATTGCTTTAATTAAATTGCGGTGAAAGTAACCGAGTTAAATAAAGACAACCAGTACCCACTCGCACCAATACCTACCATGATTTGAAGGAACTGAACCAACTTCATTAAGCTAGTCTTCCGTAGGGAGGTGAACCTACTCTGCTGAGGTTCTGATTCAGAGATTCAGATTCACTGATTCAGAGTAGCAAAGGCAAAACCAAACATGAGTAGTGGCTGACAGAGTCCCTGACACTCAATGAAAGACACCCCAAATAGTGCGTATTCAATAATAGGTTTTTAATTAGCTAGTAACAGTCAGGAATAAGCACATGGTGTTATTTTGGATAATTCAACTTAATGATCATAATAGTTTAAAAAAAAAAGAGGTAAATAGAGGATTTGGAAGTAGGGACAGGAAACCAAAGAGAAAACAACATTATATGATCCTTATCATTCTAAAAGGATAAAACAGAAGTTAAAAAAATCAGGAATGAGGAAAGGAAAGAAATAGTTTCCCTGTGAAAAGAGACTTTGTGCACTGGGCCTCCGTCTCCTGGAAAAGAGATCACTGAGGGTGGATGTGATAGTGGCCTATAACATAATAAATGACATGCATACGGGAGGAAATATTCATTGCTTCTACAATGCTTTCCTTCTAGAAGCAGGGAATTTTGGATAAAATTATCTGAGGTAACAAAATTAAAACAAAAACTTCACACAGCAGACTGAAATTCATAGTCATGGGATATTCTAGATGTCAAAAGAATAAATGAGGTCAAAACCAATTACAAAACCACATTAAAAAAAAAGAAAAATCCTGTAAGGGTTATTAACCATGAAAATGCAACCCTGGCTCAGGAAGTCCCAAAGCACAGAAGTAGCCAGCAGCAAGACACAACACAACAGAAGGCTGATTGCCCATGTTTAACATCTTTTCCCTCAGCAAGCTGTTGTAGGAAAGAAGACACCGGAGCAGGTGCTGGTCTGATCATTGGGCTGGTCTGAGAGGACTATTTTTTGCGTGACAGTAGGAGCTGCAAAATATGAATGTAAACATACTTTTAGCCCTGTATGTAAGGAAACGCTTGCATGGCACCCGTCAGGCACCTGATGGCTGTTGGGGCAGGCTCGGGGAGACATGCCCAGGGAAATACCTGTTAGCTCCCCACCGTTCATGCTTTGAAAGAAAACCTTGCGACTCACCTACGCTCATGCTCGGTTTGGGCCAATTGGCAGGAAACTAATTGAAACACCACCATAGCTTGTAGTCTACAATTGAATATTGCACTACTGTAGCTAGTTTGGTATCTTTTTTCTTTTTTTTTAATTCATTGCAGATACTTTTGCTTGAAAAGCTGGCCCTAATTAGCTGTGTTTAAAGTTATTTTAAATGCATCCACGCACTGCATTCCTGCTCGCTGGGCCACGCCACCCGCTCTTGCTCTCCAAGTGGCGGGACAAAGTTTAGCCCTCAGTTAGCCTCACCATATGGTTTTCTGGGGTCACGAAGGAATTTACTGAGCCAAGTAAAATTTCTAAGAGGTGTTTAAGTACCTCCTAGCATCCTAAAGTTTCAGTAAACAGAGCTTATAAGGATGAGGTCTTAGGCTGTGGCTCAGCCACGCGTCATGCCACGACAGGGACAGGAGGCAGCCAAGCCGTGTTGGGCTTCCATGATGGGTTTCAGCCATGTTACACTATGCCCTTCTGCCCAGCACCGAGCCACAGCCAAGGACATCCCAAATTCATGTGGAGGTTGGTTAGCCTGCGCCCATGTTTCCTCATCTACTGATCTTAAATGATGTCTTTAACTCCAGGGGTACAGCTTCACACCCAGACAGGCCCTCACGCTCTTCAGAGTCCTAAGGTGCTCTTGTATGAGTAAAAACACACAGGAGCTGTGGGGAAAGCACGAGACGTGCAGAGCTGGATTGAGAAACACTTTACACTTTATCTTTTCTGCCATAAATATCTCTGCCCGTCTCTCTGCAAGGGGAGGAAATGTCAGTCTGAGGCAGACAGAAATATTCAGACCAAAGGAGTTACATCTGGAGGCTTTTGTGAAATGAATGTAGCCAAGAGAAGAAAGTGAACTTTTTCTCCCCCGATTTCCTTCCGACGTTGAGCCCTGTTCTCCTCCTCACAAGAATTTAGCACGATGGGAGAAGAAATAGAGGCTCAAATAGGCTTTGCAGTCCCAGGAAAGGTGAAGTTCAGCCTAAGGTTTGTGTGATTTGCTCCCTCAAGGACTGTACATGTGAAATATAGCTTAGATTTTTATTTTTTTTTAATGAGAATTTAATACACTTCCTAAACCTGATCTTCTCTTCAACGCCTTACCAGCAAACCTGGCAGATTTCAAACAGCTTTCTAAATATGAAAAGTAGGGGAAATTTGTCACCTGAGTTCTTTTTGTAAAGGTAGACAATACAGCTGGTAGTGTTTAACTTTACAGTAATGGGTGTATAAACCTCATTTTCAGTACTGGCAGGTATTCTTGTTTTCTTAAGAGTTACAAACTGCTTTTCTTTTAACCCAGGTACTGCCTGGTCTCTAGCATGTCACCAATCCCTTTCAGGGATACCTAAGGGGGAAAAAAAAAAAGAAAAAGAAATCTGTTATCACTGCAAAGCTGTGCCCTGTTCCCCAGGTCAAACAAACAAACAAAAAATATCCCAATAAATAATCTTCTTAAAAAACCAACTGATTAAAATCTTTTCAGTGATTGGAATGAGACATTATAAAGTTGATCAACTTCGGCAGAGGCTCCTTCACCTATAGATTTAGTTTGTAAGTGATTGTGCATGAAATAACTGGAACTGTAAACTTCAAGTCCCTAGATGCCTCCTACCTCCTCAGTTTCCCTTGCCTCTCTCAAGTCCCCCCTGTTGCCTGTATTTCACAGTTGTTGGTCTTTTGTGGCCTCTTTATTTCAAGCCTGAAGTTATATTATGTGCTTTGCACCACTCCTGGTTTTTCAAAAGCAATATTTTGTATTACAATAACATGCTGTCCCCTCCCAACATCCTTAATAGCATTCTCACACACAGCCCAACCAGCCCCTGCCTCACGCCGCCTGCGGTGTAGGCAAACGCCCTGGTGCGCTCCACTGCCAATGGTACTTCTAAGAAAATTATTTGTTCTACAGTGTTGTATAACTTTTTTTTTTTTTTTAAATTAGTAGCATTTATTTAGGAAGCACTGAAAGGGCCTTAAGTTTGTTAGAAAGACATGAAGAAATAGCTAGGCCAACTACTCAGGCTTCAACCAGCGCCGAACCCTGGCCACCTCTGGATCAGAAGGAAGCAGGTGCGTGATCATGGCTATTTGACCGCCCTTGCAGGAAGCAGAGCGAGGTCTCTGTAGTCAAGTCATGATGGTCATTTCTGGTCTTTCTCACACCTGGTCACTGGCTCGGCAGAGAACTAAACATGCCACGTATGAGGTGGATAGCACTACTTTGCAAGGGGTGGGAGCTGAGTTCTTGGTTGCCCTGTTAGTCCCCAACCATGGCCACCTGCAGCTGGGTTACAGCCAAATAATCCTGACCTTTTCTTCTTCCCAGAGCTCCCTCTGTCACTCCTCAGATAGCTCAATAGCTCTAGGAGGCCTTCCCATCAGGGAAGAATCTGATTTTTCTACTCCACGAATGGCCTGTTCAAAGCCCTCTTCATTTGTTTGGCCAGGTGGAGTCACTGAATAGCTCTTCAGGGCAGCAACCACATTGCTTAGGGGAGCACTTTGGTCCCCTGAACCTTAGGGGAGACAAGGGACATGGTGCAATGGTTTTGCAGTGAGGCAAAAAAAATATCCCAAACTCAGTGAGCCGGGTATGCAAATGATCTTCTTGATTTCTCCTTTTAGCACATTTGGTTGCCTAGTGAGAAGGAGCCCAAGACAGAGTTAGCAGACGGGTCTGCAAGATCAGTGCTGGCAAATGTGGAAACTTTTGCAGCCTCTGGCTCCAGCCCCAGCTCGTCCCCACTTTCCATGAATGCCTAATTGAGGCTGCCTGGCTTTTTCCGCAGAGGTGGGAGCCAGTTTCCAGGCAGGGCATATGGGTGTATTCTGTAAGTCTTTGCCTTGTAAAGTTTTAGCACCCAAAAAAGCCTCCCGTCTCCAGTATGATTCAGTTGGCTGGCAAGGGAGTAGTTGACGGGCAGGGGTGATGGTTGTTGCTGTTGGCAGGAGAAACCAGAGGGTAGGAGTGGGGACAGAGTGACTCTCTTTTAAAGAAATTATGCCGCCAGCAATCATCTCATTTTGTACGGGGCATGAAATCCTCTCAGGGTACTACACTAAAGTCCCTGCAAGACAGAAAGGTCATGTACAGCCACAGCGCAGGTATGACAGGCAGCAGGGCGAGGGCAAGGGTGCAGCCATTGTGGCCATTCATCCCCTGATGACACCTGTGGCATTTCTCCTGGTGCGATCCATGAGCAGGGCACTGCCAGCTGTCCCGTCCCCCAGCTTAGCGTGTGCCTGAGACCACCTGCAGCAGCCATGGGACTTACCTGGCACTCACACCCTCACCTGCAGCACCTCAGCCTCTGGACCACTGCAGCACTTGTGGCAGCCTCCGGCCACCACTGCTCCCACTGCTGCGGCCGCAGTGTTACGCTGCGGGTTCGGAGGGGCAGGCCCCAAAAGAAGAGGCGTGCCTACGTACCGCAGTGCGTGACAGTGGCTCCATGCCAGAACTAGCCTGAGCTGCTGTTTCCATATGCAGAGCAGCAAAGAGCCACGCAAAGCCATGGCTCAGCATCCAGAGCAGGACGGGGCTGCCCATGCCAAAGCTTTGCCCCCCATTGATTTCCCATAGGTGCCTCGGTCAATATTAACTTACTCCCAGCCTAGATAGGGAGCAATCAGATAACACCCAGCTAAGAAGCTGCCTAGGCTCCCCAGCATGACGTGTTCACACTATTCCTCTCTCAGTGGGCCAGACCCTGCACCTGCCAAACATAACGTGGACGGTGGAGTGGCCCGGTCTATCACGGGTGTTGGGGTTTTACATTAATCACATGGAAATCATTTTGGACAATTAAGCATACAGATGAAAGGACAACTGACTGTACATGTTGTGTGGGGCATGACCTAAAAGTAATCCCAGTGATTGAGATGATGTAGTGTGAAAGCTGGATTAAACAGGTTAAGTAAATTTGGAGCAGCTAAAATAAACCAAACTCTCTTCCAAAACATATGTTGTGCTTGCCACATAATATTGCTGTGCTGTGGTAGCATGTCCCAAACATGCCAAAACTGTGATACGCTTGTTCCAGCGTCACAGTGCCAGAGGGAGAGAACAAGGATGGTTACTTTGGAAAAAAAGCTGGTTGGAAAGTAGTTCTGAGAAAGTCACAAGCACTCCTGAATGAGCTGCCTGATAAGACTTTGCACGTCTTCCGCGCAGCCAGCCTGCCCAAATACCCTGTGCCCTAGGAAGGGATCCAGGCTCACACCGAGCAATCAAACGTGAATGAATGTTCTGGGCTTTTGCTCCCCTCTATAAACATTTTCCAGCTAGTGGTAAGCTGTTTTGAAAGCCCCCAGCAGCTTGGCTGGGAGCTGGAGACATTTTACAACATCTGGGAATAATTCCCAAATCACTTCCCCGCATACACCTGTGTGAACTCCATTTGCAGCCAGTCTGCTGTGGAAAGCCAGCCTGCGCTGCCCATCCAGGGCTGGGGCCGGGAGGGCATCACCACCGGCCAGGATGGCCAATTCCACCCCCAGTGTGGTTTGCGGGGGTCTGCAGGGGTGGCTGACGGTGTGAAATGCTTGCCATTCCTCTGCGCTGACCTCGCTTTGAGCCATCACCGGTAACACACAGAGTGCGAAACACTTTATTGGAGTGATACGGCTGTGTAGGAAAATACAACAGCCCTCAACCGCTCACAGATGGATTACCTAGGCTGGGCATTAATCATACTGGGAACACAGGGAGTCCAAAGTGAGTTGCAAAAGGGCTTGGATGAACTGCAGCCCTTTCCCATCACGCGGTCCTCCGTGGCCACCCCTGCCCATGTCGGTACTGCTCGGTCTTCCACAGTGCTCTCATTTTATTTTCTTACCATTTAATTGCCATATGCTTTGTATTATCTTTGGTTTTACTTTGTCTTGGTCATCCCAATCCTTCGCTTTACCAGATAATCAAGAGTTGTCAGCAGTAAGCCATTAGATAGTAAAACACAGCTCTTGAAAGATAGGAAATGTTAAGGGTCGACGCTTCAAATTCTTCATTGTATGGAGCCCTGCAACATGTAGAGGGTTTTATCCATCTTGAACTCATCACTGGAGAAGTGTTTTTAGCTTGTATGTGTGATTTCAGTGCTGCTCTCTTGAATGGCTGTATTTCAGTATTGTTATTAATTGCCAAAGCCCTGCCTCATTTGCAGGGGCTGTGATGGAGAGTGCACATAGCATGAAGTTCCCAGAGCGAGAGAAGGCGGTAAGGGCATGCTGCCCCAGAGTCAGCTGGACAACACACTCCTTTTTTTTAATTTCTCCATGAGAATTTGCAAATGTACCAAAGTTCATGAGTTTGCAATTCATGTTCTATAATATGAAGCATATAAATCCATGGAAAGCTTTGTGAAGGAAGAGCAAACTGCTCAGAGAAGGTAAAAAAGCTGACTAGAAACTTGGTGATTCCCAGCTAACCACATGTGAGCTAAGGGAGGCGTTTGCATTTGCCACACTGCCCAGTTGGTTGTGTGCAAAACTGCTGGGTACCCAAGCTACCTGCTTGGGGGCAGAGGGGAGGGAAAAGGGAAGGTCGAAACATGGAGAAGTTCTGAGCCCCAAATTAGTGTGATTGATGCTGGAGCTCAGAAATATCCTCTGGAAATAGGGAAGAGAGGGTGTGAGCCTTTGACTACAGATCCCTGGGGCTCCAAGCTGGAGAAACTGTACTCAGGGAAGAGGGGAAAAGAAATCTACTGTTGATATTCAAAGTTTTGGGTTCTGTGCTTTATTTTCTATATCTCTCTTTTTCTACATCTATTTTCTAGAAAATCTTGACCTGACAGCTTACTAAATAACCATTTGCTTTGGTTCAGTGCCAGCCCCATTTACCTGGCAGCACAGTATAGAGAAAAGCAAGAGCTGCAGGCAGCCTGGTGACCATGGGAGTATTTGGGCAGTGCCTGGGAACGTGCCCTGACCATCTGCAGAAGATCAGAGCAGGGTTTTTGTTAGCCTTTGGAGGAGTGCTCCTTGGCTGACACAGGCATCCTGGCCATAAGGAGTGGTGACAGTAAAGCGCAACAGATAAAACCCAAAGTCTTGCAAGGTTGGTCATACATCTATTAATGATTTATAACAACCCACTGCTCTTCTAAAGTTACACATGTATTTGAAACCATTCCTTAAAAATAAATGAGATGGTCAGCTTCAGTGCAGCTAAAACCTCAGTGCACCAAGCCTTGTTGGCCATCAGCTGTGTTCTCTGGGTGAAGGGCAAGTACAGCCCCTATTTCTGAGCCCTGTGGACCGGTCCTACGACGGAAAGGAGGTTGTGCAGGTTCCACCGACGTCAGGGTGAGCTCAGCCAGGCTGACTGCTCCTTGGGTACCCTGTCGTGCACCCAGGACAAGATGGAAAGGACACAGTGAAATGCTGTTGGCTTCCAAGAAACTCTGCCTGCCACCTCTGAGGCCAGCCCAGGGATTCACTTTCTGGCTGACGTGCAACTTGCTGGCATACACCCAGAGCAATTACCACAAATCACAAATCCCAAACCCCCTGGACCCCCAGGGCTGTGCCAGCAGCTTGTGCTGGTGCCGGGGGTCGGCAGCACTCCCTGGCCGGCTGCATTTCCAGCCTTTCCATTGCCCCACCAGTGCCACGGGATGCCCTGCACCACCGAACGCAGCCCTTATTCACTGCAGCGTGCATCACGCTGCAGCGCCGACAGCGAGCCCTGTTACGTGTGTGTGCGCTCACCGCGGCCTGTTTTATTTATGTCCAGAAGGACCTTTTATAAAATCAAACATCTGAACAATGTCAGTGCTGTGTGGTTATTTTCTCAAGGCTGCGGCAGTGTGTTTCTGTGCTGTCGTGTTTCTCCAGAAGACTTTTGCCAGACGGCTGTACATGGCTGTGGTGTTACTGAGAGAGCTAAATGGAGACCTGATGCAGACACCCCCTTAAAAACGTTCGTGAATTTATTTTGCCAGAAATACTATGATTTTTCAAGCTGAACTAGAGTTTTAAAGACAAATCTGAACTTTTCTAAACATGTTAGAGCTTTTCTGTTTCTGAAAAACAGATAGGGGCTGGTGGTTGAGTACTGCAATTACACTCACAGGCTGCCAGGCTTACGCCAGGATAACATCTATCATTTTGGTACGGCCGACACGACCTGAGAAGTGATGCTGCAGTGCAAGGTCAGGCCAAGGCTGAGCATGCCAGTTTCTCCATCCCGTCAGCTGTCTGCTGGCCAAGTAAAGAGGTCCTGTGGGGAAGTCAGGGGATATGTCCAAGCTCTCCTGTGCTCTAGAAAGGAGGAGAAAGAAACCTGTATGGAGACTGGCAGAGCACCAGGAATTACCTTTGATGGCCACCTTGCCGTCTGGTCACCCTCCTGGCGGTCAAGGCAGTGACGAGGGTGGCTGGAAGCACAGCATCCCTGGCAGCAGGCAAGGGCTCCCCCAGCACCCCTGGGGATTGCTGGGGTCCCTGCAGCCCTGGTCACAGGGAGGGGTCAGGTCCCCAGGGTGGTCCTTCTTTGCTGGCACTGAGGTGAGGCTGGCGAGGGGGGACCCCGTTCCGGGCAGTTGGCCAAGGCAAAATTCCCCCCCGTCCTGCTTCTGCTTCCCACTCCCTTTGGTAGGCAATTCCCACCCCCGATGGGCCTTATGGTATAAATAAGGGACCACTGCTTTGTGGTTGAGCATGTACAGCACTGACAAAGACCAGATTGCCACCACAGTTATTTCCTCTTGTAAGTAAAAGGGGAAACTGTGGTATCTCACACACCTCTGGGCAGAAATAGCTGACAAATACCAACTTCTTCATGGTGAAGACTGCTGCTAATGGCATCTGGGCCCCACTTTGAGATGTTAAACTACTAATTACAAATGCTGCCCTGTGATGTGAAACATATTTATAGTTGGAGCAATCGGGGTGTTTTGGGAAGACTTGCCTTCGTGAATAACCCCCTGGCCTAGACATTGACATCAGTTTTACAGCTGCCACCCAGCTCCCAGAGCTCAAGGACAAGATCAAACCACGGCCCTACTCACTGGCTGGCTACTTGTGCAACACAAACACACACAAATTAACATCTCTGGACATTTCCAGGAGCAATGGAAACTAATAATTCTTTTGGACAGGATGGATTTCCTGCTGAATTTAATAACAACATTTGGAGACAACCGTCTGGATACTTGCTGCTTTGAGATAACCAGCCAGTAAAATAACTGTGGTGATTTTCCTTGCAGAAAATTCGTATGTGACAGCCAGACATGTACTCTCTTATTTCTAGTCATCGTTGTGTATATTTATAGAACCCCTATCAGAAAAATGCTTAAGATGAAGGAATAAAACTCAAGACAGCCCACTATCAGCAAGCTTGATTTTTATGAGTTTTTTCAAAGCTACACTGAATTTCAGGGCTCTGGGTTGAGGCTTTCACAAGATCCGCATTTGGCACCCTGTTCCCTTTGAATTCACATGAAGCTGGGAGTCTAACTCCCTTCAGGACCCTCAAAAACCCCAGTTTCTGTCTGCAGTGGCGTAATAAAAGCAGAGAGAGAAAGAGAAACTCCTCCAAGAACAGACTGAGAACAAGAGTAGAAAGAAATGATAAGAAGTGCTGGGAAGCCAAGATTCACATCAGGAAAGGGGGGTTTAAATGCAGTTGGAGGCCAAAAGGGAGCATTAAAGCATCTATTCTGACAGCCCGTATGCTACAAGTCATTAAATCTCAGACAGTTACTCTCATATTTAGCTTAATAACTCTTCTGGCATGTCTTCGAAGAGAGGCATTTTGTCTTGACTGGAAGACCCGCATCAGTTGTTGCTTGGTCCAAAGCTAATCATCCTCACTGGTCGGACGTTGATCCTCATTTCCTATGTTAATTCATACACCCCAGATTCCAGGTGCTGTGTCTTTTTGCTCTTTCATATGGTAAATTAAGTACCTGGTATTTTTTCCCACATTCCACTTATATAGAGTAATTAAGTCACTCTCAGTCCTTTCCTTCCCCCCAGTCCTGTTTTATTTTCCTTTAAGCTAAAAAGTCTCTTTTTATAAGGGATTTTCTTCTAGTTCAAATCATTTCTGTGGCTCCTTTCTGTGACTTGCCTAGTTTTTCAATCTCTTTTGAAAACAGTCCCTGAACCACACAGAGCACTCCTTTGTTTGTCTCTCCTTTTTAAAGACAGAGCTTCCCCCTCTTTCTGCTTCCTACCCCCAGCAATCGCAATGGCCCTTTTGCCACAGCACCATAATGGAAGCCCATGCTGAGTTTTGCATCCACTGCCGCCCGTAACTCCGTCAAACATGCAGGTTTTAGGATGCAATACTCACTCTATCTATCCATGCTGCCTCCGTGTTCTCGGAAGCTTTGTAGTTGGCCATATAAAAATCACTTTTGTAGACATGAACCCAGCAAGTCACTCTCATTACTGTGCCTGACTTTCCTGGTATCCCTGTTTATCATCATTCTGTCCATAAGTTTTACCAGCAGTGATTTTATATTGGTATTGATGAAAAGGATTGATCAGGAATCTGTTTAGAAGTCCCACCCCTTGTAAGATGCCACTGACTACACACCCCCCTGCATTTGGTGACTACTTCAGGAGAGCTATCAGGTATCAAATTCCAAGTCACCTCTCAGGTGCTTTATTGATGTTACAATTATTTTTTTCCTAAACCAGAAAGCCATGATGTCCTAAGTCACATGTGGTACAGAAGGTGAAGCACATTATGTCATACCCTTGGTTTTATCAGCCAAATCTATAATCTCTTCCAAGACTGCAGCCCAGATTCCCCAGGTGCTGCAGTGGCAGCATGGACGGGGGAGCTCAGGGAGGTGTTCAGGAGCCACGCCAGGCTGCACAGCCTCAGCCATCACATTTGCTGCTTCTGACATGACGGCCTCGCTCTCCATCTTCTGTGCACATCAGGACTGCCTAGACGTGACAGCCAGAGGTAGCCCCGATGTGGAGGTTTCACGTCTCAGGTACATCAAAGGCCCCTCTCACAAAGCACTGCCTCCCACCTCTCCAACGCTGCCCGGCCAGCCCAAGCAGGTGATTGCCGGAGGCACCAACATTTCAGGCAAGCAAATCACACTCTAAGGTTCAGTTTTGCCAATTATATGATACTTCTGCTATTAATGAGCATTTATAATTCATCTCACTTGTTATTTGCATGGCTATATCAGCTACTGGGGAAAAAAAAAAAATCCTGTCTTTGGGATCCTGTCACAAGCTCCTGTCCCTCCTGCTGCCTGCTCCACCTGGGGAGGGACAGGCTGCCTGCAGTAGCACACTCTCTACATACTTCCCAGTGCAACCACAGTCTCTGTGCTCCTTTGGGATTGTAGGATAGGAAAGCTGAGCTGTTTCTGCTGTCCTGTATCTCTTTCTGGCAGTGGTACCAGAGCCGTACGTCCCGGCAGTCCCTGGGCAGGGATGCATCAGCCCGTGCGTACCTCAGCATCGCCTAGTCCTTGTGGGGCCCAGGGTGGAGGTCATCTCCCTGGAACACAGCTATATTTTGGGTGGGTGCGAGGGGCAGACAAGCCCATCTAGTCCTGGATATGTGACAAGCATGAATTCATTAGGAGAGACTGCAGTTACAGCCCAGCCTTCCTCCTCCACCAAGACAAAGTCCAGCAGCACGATGTGCTGTAAGACAAATGAATTGGCTTCTCCTAGGAAAGCTTCTAAAAAATAATGGTGTTTGAGGGAAAGCATAGCTTGAAGGAATTAAACTTGATTCCAAACTGACTGCAATCCAAAGAGAAAATTAATTCCATTTTAAATACTATATTTTTTTTTTTTTTTTTTTGGTTACTGAGGCAGGCTCTAAACTGGATCATCATCTCTTTTACCGGGCCCTCACCCACCAGGATCAGAAAGATTGCTTTTACAGCACTTTTTTTTTTCTGACAAGGGTTACTCCCCCCTTGAACTTTCCTATGCTGAACTGCTGGAGCAGATTATGGGGAAGAAAAAAAAAACAACAAAATCTCTAGCACAGGCTGGCAGGGAACCCCAATAACATACCAGCACATCTTCCTCAAAACCAAGCACTTCTGCCAGGCCGTTTAGAGACACCTTTGCCAAATTACAAACCCTTCAGGAAACCTCTGGGTCCATGAATGCTCTTTGGTCCATCTTTGGGTCAAAAAGATCTCACTGAATGAGGTCAAGAGAAAACAGCGTTATTGCAAATCAAGGCTCATAGGTGTCATTTTAACCACTGCAAACCCTTCCCTTTGCTTTACAAAACCCATGCAGTAATTCAGCCGTATCTGTCAGTAACCACTTTTAGTTGAAGCCATTCGTCTATCACTAGAGATTCCTATCTCTCCCCAAACACTGCGGCATCACTAGCCTGCCAAGTGATGAAGCCAGTGGTGGCTTATCTGCAGGAAGGGCTGGCCAGCCCCCGCTCACCCCGGGACTGCGTCCTCCCAGCCTGAGACTTTCTTACCATGGGAAAAAAATGACAACATATAAACAGTGGGGAGACGCATTACCTCTTTCTAAACAAACTCTCTCTGTGGGAGTTGTAAACATAAAAAGCAGCCACTGTTATGTGTTGTCCCACATGACCATCTCTAACCTAATGGTCAGGGTAAGCTGCAGCGGGCTGGTGTGAGTGGTGCTCAGGTGGGGGTAAGGGCTGCCATGGACCCCCCTCCCAGGTCTTGGTGGAGGTGCCACGAAGAGCAAGACCCTGGGGACAGCAACCTGATGGCCCAAAGCTCGTCCTGATCTGGCAGCTCGCAGGCAAAACCCAGCACGGCACCAGTGCGGCGTTACGGTTAGCAGGGAGCACGGCAGCACAGGCAGCTCCTGGTTTGGCCACGTTGCAGCCCGGAGGTTTACTAACCCCTGGCAGCCACAGCAGGAGCACAAAGCACAAAAAACAGCTCCCCAAAATGCCAAGTCAGCAGTTTTCTTATCGGAGGAGACTGAAAAAACAGGGCTCTGAAATAGACTGGGAGAGCTTCCCACTAAACATCAACTACCAGGCCTTTATTTATAACTTATAAAAGTAATCGCATTTCAAATCTGTCAAAGGAAAGAGGGGCTGCTTTGGGTTTTTTAAACTATGAATTTTGTTACCAAAAAACTGCTGTATTAAGCATGAATGCTGATTATTAAAAAGCAAAGCCAATAAAAATGATCCAGAGGACAACATTCCTTAATGGAGACCATAAAATACAAGGACAAGGGAAGGACAATTTGGAACAAAGTGATAGGAAATTAATACCTTTTACTGCCAGTTAGTCTTACAAACAGAACAAATCACATCAATGGACTTAAAAAAAAATAAAAATAATATACTTTCAAACTCATCATTGATCATATATGCTTGGGAAGAGTTTCAAGGGGGATTGAATTTTAATCCTGAGACACTGCTAACCACACTGGGCACTTTGCCTTTAATGTAAGTGGGCAAGGATTTAAGTTAACCCATGAACCTGGGCTCGGTTTGTACATCCAGGTGCGAGGATTTTTGTCCACGTAGGGACCTAAGGAAGGAGAAATGAGAAGTTGTTTGCTGTTGTGTTGGGCTTGGTTTTGTTTTAAACATCAGAAACCAGTTTTCGAAAGCTGCGGGGTTTGGATGCAGCCATTCAGACACAGGCAGGCAGAGGTTTGGTCTAGGCCCATTTCCAGTTTTAATAAACCAGTGGCTGCAATAAAGGACAAGGAACTTGAAAATGTGCAGGGCTAAGATATAATATTTTATAGTTCATCCTGCAAGGCAGAAAGTTGATATCTCAGTAATGCATATTAGAGGTTGTTGGAGAGTTTCCAAAACTAAAGGACCGAGCTTATTTTTTTGTTTTTATTCATTCTGCTCTGTAGTCTGTGGTTTTGTTTTTTCCAGCTTTCCATTGCTCTGTGCCAGCTAGTACAAAATAGGTGTAAAATACTGTCTGTCCTCATTTATGCTGATGGTCTGCTGGTAGCGAAGAAGCCATTGCAACACTGGTACCCCAACACTGATGCCCTAGCTGTATGACTACAGAAAAAAGCTGAGAAATAACTGGCTAAAAATAGTTTCCCCAGCAGGAAAGAGTCTTCTCCTAACAAATTACTCTGGATTGGAATAGGTTAAAAATTTCACTGATTTTAGAAGATCTATATCAGCTTGAAGATCGCACCATATGTGTTTTGTTCAAGTCATTTTGCCTGGTGTTTTTTCCCCCTTTGGGACCACCACCAGTTCCCAGCACATGCCACTTAATTGACTAAACAGCAGGGAATGAGCCAGAGGCGCCTGGGGTGGGCAGAGAATCAGCCTCAGCACCCCCATCGGCAGGGAACCGGCTTGCCAGGTGAACGATGTCCAGCGCGAACCAGGTCAGAACTGCCACTAGTTTATCATCCAGACACGTATTTCAGCCAGGTTTTGAGAGGGCGATTGAAGAATGCACGTTGAAGCTATGACTTTAGAGACGGGAACACTGAAATAATAAAATAGGGGGAAATTCAGGATAACAAATTACATCAGTGGAACAGGAACAATTTGGGGTCTTGTTAAGCCCAGGACCTTAGTCAGCAATGACACGCTGGGCCAATATTATTTTAACCCTTTGACTCCTTGATACAGAGTTCAGTCTGCTCTCTGAGGGGCCCTGCTCTCGAAGAACAACAGGGAACAAACCTAGGTTATCTGCAGGCTGTTAGCAGCCATTGAAAAACCGTCAGCTTCATTCCTGAGGAACTGAGGCAGCTTCTGGGCGGACAAAGCTGGCACAGAGTGTGCTCCAGATGCCCCAAAAGGGGGAAAGAAAGGAACAGAGTTCTCTTAGACGGGATAACAACAACTGCAGCTGCAAAGTCCCACCGAGAGCAAGGCAGCGCCTTCAGGCTCTAAGTTTAAGTTATATTTAAAGGCTTAGGAGGCAATGCTGCCACATGCTAACTATTTCTGCAGAAGCCTGTCAGCTGGACAGGAGCCACCAGCCCTGCTCCCAGGGTGACCTCCAGCCCTGCCAGGAAATCCTCGTCCCCATGGCTTTGTCCCAGCTCCAGCCGGGCAGGAGGGATGGAAAGACTCGCACCCGCCAGGTCCGCAGAGCCCCTCGCTGCAGGCGAGCGGGATGGCTCAGGCTCAGGCGGTGTGAAGGAACCCCTGAGCCAGTGCTGGCAGGAGGAATGGAGATGTGGGGACGGTAAATGTTGCAGCCCTGCAGCAGTTGCAGGTAGATGTGTGCTCTGTTCGTGCCTCCTCCCCAGCTGCAGGCTCAGATACACAGCTGATTTCCCAGCTAACACACCAGTGCTCTCATCTTTTCAATTTTGTGGCTCCTAAAATACTTAGATTTACGTCAATGTTTTTTTTTCTGAAATACTGTATCGATTCCTCTCCTATAGATATAAAATATTCTTTTCTTCTATATTCTAATATACTATGCCCACACTGAGCTGTTTTGGTTTCAGAGTTGTTCCTGTTTCACTGACCCACCTGGCACTTTGCTGCATGTTACGGCGGCTTTGTCTCTCTTCAGTCTCGGACCCTTGCTCTTTCACCTGCGTTTTGAGTTTAGAAAGCAAAGAAAATAGAAAGTGGAAGGAATACGTTATTCTCCCCCCACAACACAGGATGCTGCTGTCGCACCCCAGGTGTGGCACCGGCAGCAAAGGACATCCCTCCCTCCACTGCGCCTCAGGCAGCGGCGGGTGCAGGCGCCCCCTGCCACCCTGCTCCTCCGACGCCCTTGGAAACAGCTATGGAAGGAGATGATATAAACCTCATTAACTGGGGCAGTAATTAAATGGGAGTAAAAATATCATCAGCAGCTGGGAAATGCCGCTGTGCTGCCTGCAGGAGAAGGTAACCGGCCCCCCGACTCCCCCCACGCCCGCTGCCTCCTCCACCTTTCTCAGGAATCGGATCTTAATGGCAGAGAGAAGCGTTAGCTGAAAACTTCAAAAGTCACATTTTTGAGCGTGGCCAAGAAGCGGGGTTGTAAAATGAGGGGCCAGCCACAGCTTCTGGGTTTGCACGCAGCAGGACCCCACAGGAAGGGCATGTCATCCAGCCATCAGGGTACAGTTTGGCCGCCCTCTCTTGTGAATTGTGTGCTGAACCAGATGCAGTTTTATAACTCTGCTTAAGGCGATCTGGGCCAGGATGGTTTCTGGAAAATTATTTCATATTATTGTGAAGAGAAAAAAGCGTTTCCTTTCATTTCGGCATGAAGGGAATGGTGTTGAAAAGGTAGAGAAGAGCAAGATGTAATTATCTTCCTCACCATTCCACACCAATTTCTATCCATTTTGCAACTAACCATCATATAATCCTCCAGTTCACCCCAGATATGAAGTCATCCTTACAACTAAAAGAAGTATCTAGTTTTCCTTCATGATGCTCTCCTGCATTTGTGTGCATGAATACTATTTTCCAGCATCCAGGGGCATCAAACCACTTTTCCAGTGGTTTCAAAACAACTGAAAAAGAAACAGAATAAAAGCACTGGAAAAATGAACTGCTTTGCCTTGACCCAACGTGACACGGTCGGTTCCAACAAGCAGTTTGTAACAACAGCTACCCCGGAGGTGGCCAATCCACTGGTGAGCTCCCCTTGTCTTGTGTTTCGAGCCCGCAAGCTCTGTGCGATCCTGTTCAACCTGCAGTCAAAGGAAAGCATTTAACAGAGAATGGTTTTTTTTCCCCAATATATTAAATCCTTGCACCTCTTTTAGCTTCAGTGATTTGGGATTTATGCTTTCAGCCAGACAGGCCAGATTTCCCACAGAGGGACGAGCCTGCAACCCGAAGGGTTGGGTCAGTGACAAGAGCCCGAGAGCTGCAGCCGTGCCAGGGGACCCCAGCTCTGCACGGGCAGGTGGGAGCCGCGCAGGCTGAAGGCAGGGGCCCTGAGCCCCCCCGGCACCCCCCGCTGGAGGCACAGTCACTGCGCGAGGGGCACGAATTGGTGAAAGTCAGCAAACACTGCACATACCTGGGGTTTGGTTTCCCAGTCAACGTCTGGGAGGTTCACTGGGAGGTTTACTGGAAAGGAGGTGGCATTAAGGTGTGATTTCAGGCGGGTGACTCGCAGGCAGTCGAGGGAATGGCGTGCTCTCACTGCAGGCTAGGGAAGCTACTTTAGCACAGGGCAAGATCCAGCTGGACATGAGAGGGAGTGCATCGTCAGGCACCCAAATGCCCGTGTAAGGAAAGCACAAGCAGCAGCACGCATGTTTGCAGCACCCTGCAACTACCTGCCCGGTGGCAGCAGCACCATGGTTGGCCACCATCACATTCCCCTACCCATGCCACGCTGCCTGGCCCCACTGCCAGCCCAGCAGCTAGGGAAGGAAAGCCAGCAATGGCCACAACCTCTGCCTGGTGTCACCCTGTGGGGAGCAACACCTGCAGAGCCACCAGCCTGGAGCCCTGAATCCAGCCCTACCTTCAGGACGTCGCGGCTGTTGGTGGCACAACTGCGAGCACGCTGCCATATCGGGAGGGGGTGCGGAGGGCAGATGTGCTTTCGGAGCGGCTCTTGCACAGGGAGCTCTGCTGCACTGGGGTCGTGCATGCTCCCTCCTCACAGGGCATGGCAAAGCTCTGCCTGCACCCTGCTGACCCAGGGATGCCACAGTCGCAGCCAAATCTTCTGGCAGTGGGCTAAACTGCAGCTTCCTTCAGGTTTCCTCTGCGGGGTGGAGGGAGTAGATATCTCAGGGGACTGAGCTGCCTGGCCTCAAACCAGGAGCTGAGGAAGAGTTATCTCTGCAGCTCCCTTGCTCTGAACTCTCTGTTACTTGACATCACCGACTGCACAGAGGAGCGCAGGTGATGGCGAGAGCAGGGAGGGAGGCATCCGAGCCAAAGGGCTATTTTTTCAGGCCACTTTGGGCTGGGAGCTGCTTGACCTGGTGTACGTACACCGTGCCCTGCAAAGTCGGCCCCAGCTCTCCATCCGAGATGCTGCCACAGACCCGACAGCAATCTTAAAGACCTCCCTTGTCAGCCACGGGTAATTAATGCTCGCGGCGCCCGTCACGGCAGCAATCTGCATTGTTTCACTGTTGCGCGGGGCCAGCCCATTGTTTGTGTACAGCAGTGAGCCAAGGGGCCAAGGGTTAGTGGGTTAACAGCTACGTAACATCACGCTGCGCTCAGGGTGGGGGACACGGGCTGCAGCTCTGCGTTTGGGTGTAACTGCACGCTGGCCCCAAGCTATGACCCTTCCACCCCTGCCCAGCCAGCCTGCCCTGGCTCCGCTGCACGCTCCTCCCACGGGAGTACAACCCCGTACTGAAAAAGAATCAGACCAAAAAATGCAAAGCTTGAGCTGCTGCAGTTTAAGCGAGGAAACGTTCTTTAAAAAAATGCAGCAAAAGCGTTTATAGGATCCTGGCGACATAAGCAAAGCACGTGACGGGCTGCGAGGCCGAGACTGCGTGCTGGCATCCCCCAGTTTTTAATGTACAGAATCACGCAGCTTTCTCCAAGGACACTTTGCACTTTGTTTGGCCTTGGCAACCATCAAGTTAATAGCAACACCGCTTCCAAAAAAATAAAATCCTAACCAAATGCTGACTTTTGGCAGGGGAAGAAAAAAAAAACCCTAAGACACTGCATCATTTGGAGCGTGCACTGTTTAGTACGAACACAAAATTTATTGCTCCGGCAAAGCCTAAACACTAGCAGCTGCTGCCTCCTCCTCACACTCCTCTGCATCTCTGAGGACCACCTCGTGTCAGCTGTGCCAGTGGTGGGGTCGGAGCAGCGAGCCCTCCGAGAGCCACTCAAGGCCAGCCCAGGGGCCAGGGTCCCGGCGGAGGCTGGAGTTGCAGCTGCCACACGTCACTGACAGATTGCCTTTGGCTCGGCCGTGACAGCGGTGGTTATTAGAGAGACACCAGCGACACGAAAGCCTCTCTGGAGGAAACTGCAGCGAGCCGGGGATGAGGCAGGAGCGGAGGGGAGAGAGTGAGCAGGAAAACCACAAGACACTTGCGCCTGCTAAAAATGATTTCCACCTAGTAATTTTAGCAGCTGTTCTGTTCCTCTGCCTACCTTCCTGGATGAATTTTAAGTAGGAGGTGAGTGAAAATGAGAATGGTGACAGAGCTTTTCCCCCCCCAAACCTCTGTATCTGCACATTTTTAACTTCTCCCTGACCCCATCTTAAAGACACAGTCAGATATTTTCCCCAGTTACGTGTTTTTTTGTCCTGGCTGGTAAAAAGAACCGGGAATTCACACCAACGTTTCTCAAGGGTGGTTAAAAATAGTGATGCGTCGGAGGAGGATGGAGCCGCACCAGCCCCCCTGGTCCAGCCCTGCACCCCAGCCCACGTGGCTGGACCTGCCCGCCTCAGACCTCCAGGTCCGGGGTATGGATGCGAAAAGAAATGCAGCTTCCTAATAAATAATAAATGCCATGAAGCCTTTGCTCCTTCCTGCCCGGCGAGGCATGGTTTCTCTCCAGCATGTGCCGGGGTGGACCTCAGCAATGCCCTCCGCCTCTGCGTGGAGGCGGCCCTGAGGAGCAGCAGCGCAGGGCGGCTGCTGTGCCTGTCCCCTCGCTCTACACCCACTCGCTCGCAGCTGCAGCAGCCGCGTTTGGAGATGATGGGAGGCAGACGACTGGAGAAACCCCCCTCTGAGCCCTGCGGTTAAGCAGGTGCTCTGCTGAAACACACACATGTTGAAGCACTGGTAGCAAGGGCTGCTGTTCGGTTGGAGGTACGTTGACGTTTACACAGAAGTTATAACCTCAAAAAGATACATGTGTAGTGAGCATGGGCTAACGTCAAGCAAAGTGCATAGCGTGCTATCAAACTGAGTGAAGAATTGTCCCGTCAACAGGGACAGGTAGACTGGAGCAGCAGTTTTAGAGCTTGAAGTTCGGTTACCTGCACATTTATGCTGCTCTTTTCCGGGGCCTTTGGGACCTGAACGTTTTGCTGAATTCCTGAGAGATGATGAGGTGTGCGGCTGAGTAGGTTTTCCTCCATTCTTCTCAAACTTCATCAATCCCAACGATGACCGAATTTTAGGTGTTTGTTCACTTAACCAGCTAAGAAATGATGAGCAATTTGAAGTCAGCGTTAACCTCTGATATGGTTGCACTGAACTCAAGTCAAAAACACCAGCAACACTTTATTTCCAGCTATGTCCCAGGACATCTCCTTCACCACTGACAGAACAGGCAGCAGGTACTGACAACCTTCTGCAGCGAGGCTCAAACCTTTCTCCATTTAGGCACGGCATCTGAAGTCACACAAGCTTGTCCTCATTCAGCTCCCCTGTAACAGAACCAACTCCCTCTCCTGCCACGGTGAGCTCTCCTGCCTCATGCGGTTGCCTCCAAGTCCCTTCATCTTCCACCATTTATAGCTCGCAGTGAAGGTCCTCCTGCATCCCAGCTCTTAAATCTGCCTTTGCCAGTCCCTGACAACCTTGGCCTCAGCTCTGACAAAAGAAAAAGCCACCTCTTTGCTCCTGTTTGCCTCCCAAAGAGGCGAGTCACTGCTTCCCCAGGTGCAGCCTTTCTGTCCTACGGCTCCCCCAAGCCCACCTCTCCAGCGCACCAGGGCACAACGGGTGACATTGTGCAGGAGCGGAAGCTCCTTCTCTTGGAGGTTTTGGGGAGAAGAAAAAAACCACTGCTGATCTCCGTCTGCCTCTCTGTCTGCCCTCACCCAGCTGGGTACTGCTAGGAAAGCAGTTTTGCTCACACGAAGCAAACTGTACGCAGTCCCCTCCCACGAGGATGGAAATTATGTACAGGGGGGCGAGGCGGGGGCTCAGCCAGCCCGCGGCACAGCGTGGCACGGCCCTGATGTGGGGCTCCGTGGCCTCAACCAGTGCAAAGGGGAAAGAGGTTACATGGGAGAGGTACTTGTGCTTTCATGGTGCTGCGGCTTTTTTCTCTCCCACTGTCTGGCAGTTCACCCACGGCTAATGTAGGATGCAGGTTCTGGGTGGCCTCAGCACCCTGTGCAGCATCCCCTGGCAAACGTAGGGACCGCGTGGAGGCAGGAGAGCATGGAAAAGGCATACCCAGAGCTGTACTGGAAAAATCAGAGAGCTGGTACCTGGAGAAGGAACATCAAGGCTCAGGACAATTGTTGCCAAGGTTCAGTTTGCAGTTCAACAAGTGCAACAAACTGATGTTTTGGGCTGTGAAGATTTTGGGCCAAAATTCACCTGTGATCAGCTGGTTCATACAATGTCTTTAAACAGAGTCAGACTGAATACAGAAATCTGTGGTTCAAGATTTAAAAGTTTTTCACTTGAAGGTCAATGTCTTTGTAGCCTGGTTACTTCTAAATTGGGTAGAAAGTGACTGTCCCACTACAAATTCTCAGGTAGCAGCAGGTCATCCAGATCGTCCTTGAAATGTCAGGTAAAATGATTTGTACTCCAAGTAATTAACTTTGAGGTTCTGATTGTTGATATATTGCTACCAGCAGAGTATACGGCATTACAAAAGAGAACAACATTTTCTACCTCCAATGTCTTAACTTCAAAGCATTTGAACTTTATAAACACAGAGACATAGCCTCAGTCTAGCACCAAAGAAAGCGATTTATGTAAGCAGAAAGTCTGGAACAAATAATTAAAACATGAGACTAAACAAAAACATTTGTGAGTTTGTTGAAACAACTTTGAAATATAAACTCATTTTTTCTGTGTATATTTATTTGCACTTTACCTAAGGGTGCCCTCCGAGCATGTTATTTCTTACTTGTGTTGCATTTGGAAGTACGTCAGCGGTCACCACCGTGGAGCTCGCTCTGCAGGCTTTTCTCCCGGCGTGCCCGTGCCTCACCCCAGCAGCAGCCTGGATGTGCCACGCGCCATGACAACCTCTCCTCCAGCGTGCGAGCTTTTATTCTAAACATCCAGGTGAAAACCTGCAGTAGCAGAGCCACCATTCCTCAGCTCATCTCAAAACCACAGCACCATGGTGAATACCTTCCTTTCTCTTCTGTGACCTATAAAGTTGTGCAGGATTTCTAATCAGTAGACCCCCCCCCAAAACTGTTTCGGACTATACGCTCCATTTTAACATCTTCCATCACACCTCAGTAAGCCACAGGTCATGGCAATGTGCGGTTGCAGCCGGGAAAGACATTACTTTACTAATTTGTCTCCTTGTCCCGCAGGAGCTGAAGCAGCCCCTCAAGGGATCGCAGGTTTTATACCCAGCAAGATTCGCAACTGCAGCTTTTGGTACTTCAGGAGTAGTTAAATGCAGCTCATCTCAGTGTAGCTGAAAGGAGGCTTTTTGTTACCAAGACTACTGTAATTCTACCTGAATTCTCACCTGAATCTAGCGGTGCTTTGTGATCTCCAGCTCCTTCACCGTGGTTATTACGGAAAAGGCGCCACTGAAGCTGTCAGCGCTGGCGTCACGGCGGCAGCCAAGCACGCAACAGGCAGTCGCGTGGTGCCATCTCGTGGGGAGCGGGACAACAGCGGGTCCCCTCCATCGGCCCGGCCTCAGGAGCGGCAGGCCTCCACGGGATTTCATCGGGAAGGGTACGGAGACGTAGGGAGCGGACCATGAACATCCGTGATCTGCCAGAGCCGACTATAGGCAGCGGTTTATAAATTGCTTGAATTGCTGTGAAAGTACCGATCCACGGCGCAGCTTGTGACCAGCGACAGTAGCCAAGGATCAAACCGAACCACACAATTACAATCTAACACACGGGGGGGAAAAATAACTTCCACACTGATCATTTGGTGGGGAGATACATTTGTTACAACAGAAAAGCAAAGATTTGACCTAACCCTCTGCTACACCGAAAGCAGGGACTCCCCAGCACTTTGGGATGCCTCAGCCAAGCACCAGCTTTGCAGCTCTGCCCCGGAGCTGCTGTGCCAGAAGCAGCACCAAAGTAACAAATCACTGGCAGGGGATGGAAAAATCACATGTACTTCAACTTGTACAGAAGCAATTTTTCACATTTTTAATATATACAGGAATAACATTAGTTACTGTGGTGGGATCACTCAGCTGCTTTAAAATGAACCATGTTCTGAATTGCTTTAAGATCAATGCTTTTTACCAGCAGAAGACAAGGAAAGCATATCTATTTAACAACTAAATGTGTTTAAAAAAGTAATTTTGGGCAGTTTCCTATCTCACAGTTGAAGTGGATTAACTTTAGAAGTCAAGGGCCTTTTCTGTACATGACAGAGCTGTGAGGCAGAGTTTATTGTTGTCGTAACATACATCATTTTGCTATGAGGGGGTACAAAATCCTGGAGTAAGGAAGTCACAAACAAGTGGTGGCACTGCCTAACTCTTCCTGTTCTAGCCCACAATTCTGAAGCTGACAAAACCATCAAGCAAGGCTGCAAAAGGAGAATCCTCTTCTTCTAGTAGCTGTTTGCAATACGTGAAGGCTCACAGGAGAGAGACAGGCACTTAGGATCCTGTAGAAAATTAGATCCCAGCAGAGAATAACTAGCAAAGGCTGATTTCTGTGTACTTACCCATGAACTGCAATCCTGACTTTGGGTTGCGTACAGAAGCGGACAAGCTACCCAAGACTGACTGCCAGCCACAGGACCACAGATGGCTAGGACCAGCCACCCAGCATGCCGAGGTCCTGCAACCTTTGCTGTGGTGTCCTGTGGTGCCACAACCACCTCTTAAAATGAGCTCAGGTATACGTAGTACAAGCTGTAGTTGTGTATTTTTAGTATAGGAACGCTCTTGCAATGCTGCAGGGTGCAAGACTTACAGTGGAACAGAGCTCTGTGCCTTTTCTTTTTGAATAAACCAAAGGGGAAGAAGGAAAAAAGAAGGAAAAACCAGGAAGAACAGAACCCCAGAAAAATCCATTTTGAGGAAGATGCTTTACAGAAGAAAACTTTAAGAGATTGACCCATTTAGTTTGTCAAAACATTAGAAGTCACATTACACTGCTCTAAGCACCGAGGCAGCAAAGACTTTCTTCTGGCAGAGAAAAGTATGTCGAGGACTGCTATCTGGAAACCACAGCCAGCCCCATCGAGACACTGCGATCAGCGTTACTTGTAACAGTGATTCTGCAGGTCTTAATATTTATCTTCTAGTCAAGACTGCAAGCCTTTACAGAAAATTTTGGCTTTTACATTTCAGAAGTTAGGGCATAAATGCGTCTGTAAAAGCCACAGCCATATGTAGCAAACCATTATAACACGCATAATACAATGACTCGTTTAAGGCTTAACACAGTTCTGAGAAAATGGACTGGCTTGTGGCAAAGCATCTTGCATTGGGCTTTCCCATCTAAAATACCGCCGATACACAGGAAGATGCTGAATTCTTAAGGTCATCTCTGATCACACAGCAAGGAAGGTACTTTTCCTCAGTTGTCCAGCAAAAAGCTGGAACTACCAGCTTTTCAAAAAGGAATTCAGAAGTTTAAAAAAAACACTCAGTAAATTTACACTTTCCCCATTATCTCTGCAAATTGATGGAATAAATCAGACAAGAGAGCAGTCTCAAAACCTGAACTGCTATCCATAGACCAGATATTTTAGATTCACTAGCGAGAGGCAAAGCATGGTACCACTACCCCGTCTCTTGCTGGCTGCATCTCTGAACAGCAGCATGGCTTCTGAATACCACTAGATCAGACCCATCACAAAGTGGACAGCGCAGAACAGCCCGAGTAAACACAACAGGTTTCAGCTCCTCACACTCCTGCTTTCAAGTAAGTGTGCAAGTCATATTTAAGAAAGGAACAGACTTTTTTTGTGGTAGAACTGTATTTAATTATTTTTCATACACAAATTAAGAGAACACACACACAAGAAAATCATTATTGTATCAAACTGAAATAAGCCAAACCAGCACAAATTAATATTTCAAAAATACTACAAAGAAAGATGAAACAGCTATAGTGGAGAGAATAAAAAGCTTTTCAATTCCATTTTCTGCAAAATTACACTCTGAATACTACCTTGTACACACAAGAATGCAGCCCTCAGTAGAAAAAATACCCAGTGCAAAATACTTTAAAACCCACGTTATCAGAATGCAATGGAAGTAAATTCACATTTAAAGAGAGCCATCACATTTCATTTTTCTCTTCAGTAACAAGATTATTGCACAAAAACAGTCAAGTGCTTTTTCCCCACAAGCTTTTTCCCCACTTTACAGCTTTAGCGATTCTGAAAGTAACGTTGTGAGGTTCCAGCATTTGTTACTGCTCAATCAAGCCACATAAAACATACCAGTTTATACAAACGAAATGTGTTTTATCTGATCAGCTGAATTCTTTCCTTCCCATGCATCAACCCCAACAATAATGATTTTGCTGCACCAATTAGGCCTTGTGATTTCGTGGTGACCAGTTTTGACTTCTGATAATGATGCACAAGAAGAAATCATAATCCAAGTAATACCCAAGGTGGGCTGTCTTTGCAGGACCAACAGGACAAAAAAAAGCAATGAAACCTATTTCTCACTCAAGCAACATCACTATACTCTCATTATATTCTCAAAGTGCAAAAATAGGCAATCTATTGAGAACTATGCTGTATTACTCACAGAACCAGATCTCAGAGCAGAAGTGCACTTTAAGTAAGTTCACAGTTGCATAATAAAAGTGTCCCATGATCTTTTGGCTAATTTGCGGTCTTATTGCCCAGGTAGAACTCCAGTAGTAGGCTAACTCAACCTAAAGCAATTTGCTTAACCCAAAAGTCAAATTGCTCCATTGAAGCAAGGTAAGGTAGAGTTCAGTTTTAAACAGTGGTCTGAGACCACCACCAAAAAAAAAAAGATTAAACCAGAATTAATTTTAAGAAAAACCACAACTACACATTAATTCTATTGGACAGACTTAAATTGAGATACAGAAAGAAAATGTCTGACAGTCGTGTTGCAGACAGCCTTGAGAGCACTAGTTAGTATTATTTTTTCAAAATGATGAGACAAACAACAGAATAGGCGTTTATTAGCACCAAAGGAAACATGGTATTTCTCAATTTATATCTAACCCCCAACCATAGAACACTTAGTTGTCAACTCCACCACCAAGTCCAACACCTGAAACATCCAAATACTAAGAACAGTACCAACACTGCAGTCAGATATGCTCTGGGTGACCGTACTACTTTCAAAACGCAACGGGACTCTACCAAATCAGTGTGACAGTGTGACTACCAAGGTAGCTCAGTTAAAACATGTTTCAGTTCTTGTTTTAATGCTTTTAATCAATATTACTCGATATAAGTATAAAAGTTGGACCAAGTTAAATAGAAAATATGGTTCCATAGGTGCTACTCATGGGATCAGAAATGTTTGGGGTTTTTTAGGATTCGTTTTTCACAGCATCGAAGTTGTCCTGGATGGTAAGGGCAAAAGGCTAGGACAGCTGGCCACAGTCAGTAATGACAATCTTTTTGGACGTCTTGCCATTCTTGGAACCAAAGCTCTCAATTTTTTTCACGACATCCATTCCTTCCTTTACATGCCCAAAAACAACATGTTTTCCATCTAGCCTGTAAAACAAATAAACAAAAGCAGTTTTACTTGAACAACATAAAGACTGAACCAAACTGAGCTCAGTGAAGGGATGTTAGCAGATCTTCATAGCTCTCTCACCTGCTGATCAACTGTACGGCAAAGGCACAACTGCTCTACAAGTGACATGAAATACTTTCAGCTCTGGACCTTAGAAGCATTATGAGGGATAGCGGCCTTGTTACACTCACAGCCCTTCCTCCCTCAAGTAGCACAGAATAATTTATTTTCCATTGTGAGTCAAGTAATTTGGAAATTAAAAACAAAACCCCCAAGACAAAACAAACAAACACACGCCATCAACCCACAAACCAACCAACCAACCTAAGAAAACCCCAAACCCTCCGGATCCAGGCATCAATTCATCAGGTTAATATGCAGGGCTGAGAACCTACCAGTCAGTTTTTGCGGTGCAAATGAAGAACTGAGATCCATTTGTATTGGGTCCTGCATTGGCCATTGAAAGAACACCTACAACAACAGCAGTAGCAGCTTATTAGATTGGTGTAACAAGTATGCAGTGGAGAAGACAATTTTCCTCTGCACATTTAGACTAAAGATGGACAGACAGAAAATGTTATAGTCTCACATTTTCTCCAAATGATTTCTGATACCAGCTTCTTGTCTTTGACTATTCCCTCAAGCCCAGCCTCCCTTCTTTCCACAGCAAGAATGTTAGTAATATAACTAGCTGTACATGTCCTGAATGTGATTAGCATCAGGTAACCTCTACTGTGGTTCAACAGCAGCAGTAGTTTCCTGTGATAAGGAAGTAACAATCCGAAAGAGAGAGACTAGAATTCAATCAGATGTTCTTATGTATGGCTTTTCCTTTATTTTTTCTCAATTTAATTTGACCTTAAAAGGACATGCCTGTGTTATCTTGCAAATAAGAAATCCCAGATTGTTTTGTTTCACTTCTGCAGTAATCGTCCAGGTAAAAATTCCAGTCTATGACTTATGAAAGAGGAAAATAAAAGCAGTAATTTCACCTTTGTAGAATTTGTAAGTAAAATACAAAACCCCCATACTTTATTTTGCACAATCCCTTTTATAGGAAGAGCAAGGGTGGCAATGTCACCCATTACAGGCCTCCTTATATTTGTACAGCAGTCTATGCAAATAAGCACGTGCCAGGGACGATGCATTGTTAAACTTCCTTGATATTTCTGTAACTACCAAGTACCCCACACATCTAAAAAAAAAACGTATTTTTTTAAAAATACATCTTCATATCTTCATAAACTATGCTTCATTATAGGTTATAGTCATCAGAAGGTAGAAAGAATGTTTATTTACCAGGTCCTACATGCTTAAGTATGAAATTTTCATCTGGAAATCTACTGCCATAAATGGATTTTCCACCGGTTCCATTATGATTTGTAAAGTCACCACCCTGCAACAGAAATGGCTATTAAGTTTACTAGCACACAAGCATTATTTTAGATATACTCACTCACTCTAATTTAAAAGTAATAAAATCAGCAAATTTTCTTGAGGATTTAAAACCATGTAACTAGATGAAGATACAATCAAGCTGAAAGTAAATTTCTGCTCCAGATATTGCTGATATTCTCCAACTGACATCCATAACTCCAACAACCACCCTTCTGTGTTACCAGCCTTGCTCCCAAATGTGATGCAACGAATAGCAGTGATTTTAAGAAATACCTCAAAGGCCTCAAAACAAAATCACCCAAATTCATTACCATAGGCAAGACCCAAGAACTTTTATTTTTCCCTTTCTTTCTCCCAACAGGTGTAAATACTGGTGAGGATCTGCATTATTACTATTTGCTATTTCTAGGTTTTGCTGTTTAAATGTCACACCTGAGCTATTTTAAACTTCCCTCGGCTACATGCTGTTTGCTGGGATAGATGTGACCACCTGTCTTAGGTTAGACACACAAAACCCAACAAACAAAAAAAACTCCCAGCCACAGCAACTCCCAAAGGCAGCTACTAAACACTGCTTCCAGCAATCTGCCATCTCCTCTCCCAGAAGTGACACCGCCCATGACAGCAAAGAACTTGTACCTAACAAGTATTTCATGTGATGTTCATCTTTCTGTTCCCACCTTGAGCAATCTATTACAGGTGGTGTTACAGCTACTCCTACGCAGTCCCAGAAGTATGCTCTGCATGCTGCATGCCATGTGGAGGCATCTGAATTGCCAAGTCCTGGGTATGATGACCTCCAATTAGGCTATACCAATTGCCTGAATCATATTAACACTCCATCTGAACAAGTGGAAAGGCCTCTACTGTTTCCTCTCGCTTTAAAATATTTGAAACCTACGATAGTATTTCCACTTTCGTAACGACTACCAAATAATTCCTAAACATCAATTCATCATCTTACCATACCACGGAGTAAACCACCCAATATCCTCATTTCGGGTCCATTTGTGGGGACAAAACAGGAAGACAGGGAGAACAGACTTACACAGAACTTCACAAATTAGTAGTAGAACTGAGAGTAGGATACCTATTTTTCTTGTATTTACGTATTTCTGACCCCAGCAAGACTTCTAAACTTTGTCCCTTTGTCAGTATCATAAAACCTTAGTCTACATTTAAAGGCAAGAAAAATAGGTCCTTTACAGCACACTTGTCCCCTTTCTCTTCTTAGAAATAGGTCATAACATTAGGGCCTCTTGTTCTGACAGCTGCATTTTTTAGCTTAAAAAAAAAAAAGGGGNAGGGGGGGGGGGGACCATGACAGTCATCAGTTAATAAATAAAGCACGCTTACAATAACCTCAAAAAAATCTCAAGTTTTTTTATAGAGTCATTCTACAATACAATGCTGTTGAAATGTAGCTTCTTTTAAGGGAAGAGAGGACCACCAGGAATCATACAATCCAGTGCACTACAGCAGCTAAAATCCTGCTCATCTGCCAAACACAGCAGAAAAAAGGCTTTCAAAAAGGCTTTTTCCGCTTGTTTTTTTTGTTGTTGTTGTTGTTACTGCTGTTTAAGAAAACATTGCGAACGTGCACGGACTTTATTTCAGAATTTTGAAAGATTCATCCTTTAAATCAAAACAAAATCCATTTCAGGTGTGTCATCTCAAAAATCTACCCCAACCAACCCTTTTGGTTCCCTTCTCCCCTCCATATCAGGGAGATGTCCAGAAAAAAAAAAATATTTTTTTTTTTAAAAACACATTCTTTATTGTGACTAGATTATTCTACTGGGAATAAAGAACAGGCACATCGTTTCCTTAGCTCACTTGGAACACAAGGCCGATTGTCATACTACTCACAAATGCTTCTCCCAAGCAAGTGCTATTTTGCCAAATATGCCCCACACTAAAGTACACTGCTATACAAAAGCAGAAAGGCTTAAGCCAGCTTTTTTAAGACAGTCTACGCATAATTTACACTTATTTGTACAAAAGATGTGCTAAGCAACAGCCATAGCAAAAAGATCAGAAATGCAAGTCACACTGTCACTTGTTTATTCTTTAGTTAGCAAAAGTTAGAGCAGAGGCACTTAAAATGTTACTACTAGCCCAACTGGTTCTAAAAATATATAAATAACATACAGATACATTTAATAGCAAAAGTAAAAAAAAAAAAACACACACATTACCTGGCACATAAATGAAGGAATCACTCTGTGAAAAGTGGATCCTTTATACCCAAATCCTTTTTCACCAGTACAAAGAGCTCTAAAGTTTTCTGTGAAAACAAAGCATAAAGTATTATGTTGCCACACATGATACATAATATAATCAAACACAACTAGATTAATACATCACAAGTTTATACACTTCAAAAATTGTACAGTATCTTCAAGGTATTATTGATTTATTAGTTGTTTCCGTGCTTTAAAAAAACCTCTGTTATAAAGCTAAGGAAACAAAGCTTGTTTAGCCTCAGAACAGGGTACAAACACAACCCTTTTCCACCTCATCTCCCTTTTATTTTGCTGTTATAGCATAACTCCACGACCCCCCCCGCCTCCCCAAACCCCAAACCCACCACTCTGGAGTCAAAGATTTCATTTTCTGACTTTTATACCTTTGTTCTCGATAGTAATTGTGAAGATAATGCCTTTTTTTTTTTTTTTTAAACAACATTCATCTACTGGGAACTGAAAGTACAAGTTTTTCAGAACCACTAAACAAACAGATGAGGAAAGAAGCACGTGATAAAACACAAAAACGTGAGTGCACTGATCAGCTAGTGACAAGGAAAACAAAACCCTATATGCTCTTTGGAAACTCAGAGACACCATTCTTTTCGCTTACCTTTTCCCATTTGCTCTTTGAGTTTGATTTTAATGCAAACTAATGTGTTTTTAAACATATTTATTCACCACTGATAATCAAACATATGGCCTGTACTGTCTTGGCACAAATTAAAAAATGAAACTCTTTGGAAAAACAACAAATTGTGACTCCTCACTAGCACTGTTCTGACAAAGTTCGTATCATATTATTTAACGAACGGGTACAGAATATGGAAACAGTTTCCAAAAGGTAACAGAATATTCTTGTTCCCGAAAATCACAATCTAAACCTTAAATATTTAAGTATGAATTTCTGGAGATACTGCCTTACCTGCGGTCTTTGGAACCACATCAGCTTTCAGCTGTAAAAGAAAAATAAACAAACAAATCAGTAAGTCAGCTTTTTCATACATAGAAAAATGCCTACATGGGAGGCTGGTACAACTGAACCCTCTTCCCAAGGTCATGAGCTATCTGAAATCACAAGCCACCCAAAATTCCAAGACGACCTTAAGACTTTCCATGCATTTGGCTAGTAATTAAAAATATCCCCTCAATGCAACTTTTGGCCAGTTAATGAAGAGCAACTTAAGCGGTGCCTAATGATTTCATTTATCAACACAATAATTCAGCAATAACTAAGAATGTTTACGATGGACCCCAAGGATCAAAGCCAGTTTGGATACAACTGAAGAGATCAAAGCATCCCCAGCACAGACACATCCCTTGAAATCTGCAGAAAAGGCAAAGGAAAAAGAGGAGCAGAAACTGTATATCAAAATGGACTCATGAGGTTACATACACATTTGTCACCGACAAAAATTTCTGATTTTGATTAGTATGCATCTTTTTACTAATCTTAAAAATGTATGTAATTATAATTGCCAGGAAAAAGTGACATAAAAATGGCCATACCAGGTCAGACCAAAGTTTTATCTAGTCACATATCCTGACAGTGGCCAGCAGCAGACACCTAGAAACAGCATGGCTGTGGCAAGAAGTTAATGTTCCTTCCCTAGGATGCTCTCCTTGGATGCCTATAATTTGCAGCTGAATCTAACCACAACTTAGCCAAAGATTCAAGGCGATGCTGCGATACATTCAGATATTCTGTGAACTGGGCGTGCTACAAATCTTTAACGTGGAAAATTAAATGCTGCCACAAGAAATATAGTAACAATAATGCTATTTTTTTATAATACCATCCAGCTATTTACTAAATCTCACTGATGAATATGGAACTTGCACAGCAATATTTTCACCTATGACTCCCTCAAACACTATCTCCTGAGAACATGAGAGCTGGTAGTGTCCAACTAATCTATGTGCTGACACTTTTGATGAAGAAAAATAAATTGGGCTCTAGTCTCAATGGAAACCCTTTTATAGAGAACTCTTATGAACTACATTTAAAAGAAATCCATCGATACAGACCCAACGTGGGTGCTGGAAGCAGAAGGCCACACTGAATTCCCTCAGAGGCAGCAATTTGGAAAAGCAGCATTCCCTCTCCAGCGTGGGGTTCTGGAGCACAGCCCTCACTCCTTCCCGTACACAACGCAATTATTCAGAGGCACGTGCCCAGCCCTAAGAATACGTGGTATACCACAATTAAAGTCTCAGCGCTTATCGTGTTTTTCGTAAGAGCAGAGCGTACCGCAGTTTTCCTGTTCAGGCCTTCTTTAAATAGCTGAGTATTTCAGAGACTGAATTTTTAACGATAAAGCTGGTTGCTAGCTGGCCGTTGAGCTAGCTGCCAGTTCAAACAGAGTTGCGCAAACCTTTCAATGCACACAAAGCAGGAACCTCACAGAGGCAGTACCTCAGAAAACCACAGACTAAGAACCAAACACTAAGCACCCAAGAAAAACGAAAGAAAAAACAGGATGAAGGTAGAAGAGTGGCTGAAGTCCTCTCCGGTCATGCTGGCCCAGGAGCACGCCAACCCCTGGGCGGCCAGGCGAGAGTCCAGCTGTTCGCTGACAGCGCAGGACCCCCAGAGCCGTGCTGGGCCTTCGGGCACTTGGTCACTTCTGGAACCATGCTTGTTTCTCTCAAACGAGTGGTACGCCTCAGTAGTAAGTTTACTCTTCTTCAATGTTTCACCTTTCACACCACAGTTCAAACTTTTCTTCCACTGAGGCTCCCTGTCACAGCACGACTTAACCTCCACCACATGGGCCGCAGTCGACCCCGAGCACCAAGCCCACATACCCGTCCCGCAGGGGTGACTTCAGTTGCTGACTGCTGACACAAGCCAGCGTTACCGCGACAAAGCGAAGACAGGTGCCCCGCTCCAGCCCCCTTCCTACCTCTGCTCGCCCCCTACCTCGGAGGGAGCCACCGCGCCGCGCTCTCTCGCCCCGGGAGCGGAGCCCCGGCGGCGGCTCCGGCAGCCCGGCGAGGGCCATCGCACCCCGGGCCCCTCTCACGCCCGCACCAGGGGCGGCTGTACCTTCCCCGCTGCCCCCGGAGCCGGCGCTGGCCGCCGCGCCAGCCGCCCTCCCGGCGCCCTGC
>VYZW01034586.1:24068-129350 GCA_013401315.1 Balaeniceps rex | reverse complement strand
CAGCAACCGCGGGCGCCGGCCGCCCACATGCAGGCGAGCCCCGGCGGCGGCAGCAGCAGGTCCCCGGGCGGGCGAAGCAGGCGGCGGGCGGCGCTCAGCGCCAGCATGCCGCAGGCAGACGGCCCGACACGCACAGAAAACACGCGACCAGCGCCGCCGCGGCCTTTTATGGGCTCCGCCGCGGCGCCACAGCGCCCGCTGGGGGCGGCGGGCGGTGCGCAGGGCAAAATGGCGGCAGTAACGCTGAGGGCGGCGCGGGCAGAGGCTCCCTGGGGCGCCCGAGCTGTCGGTGGTCGCCGGCTGCGGTGCGGACTCAGCTGCGGGGCGCCGGCGGCCGGCTCCGGGCGGGAGGGAGCCTGTGCTTTCCCCTGACAACGGGCCGTTGCGGGCTCCGGCTACCCTCACGGCTGCCGAGCAGGACCCACGCCATCCTCTCGCCACCTGCCATTTTGCAACGATTTTTAGGGGCTGTTTGGGGTTTTTTTATTTGTTTGGTTGGTGGTTTGTTTGGGGTTCTTTTTTCACATTTCCTCACGGCCCCTTACTCCAGTGATCAACAGTGATGGGAAGTTTCTAAAATTTTGTAATTCCATGCAATGCCTTTGGGCTTGTCCTGGAGGCCCCAAGTGGAGGACCTCAGCGGGAAAGGCCGGGCTGCCGCATTCATGTGTGTGGGATAATTGGGTGCAGCGGAGAAATGGGAGTCATGGGCTGCCCATGCAGCGTTACTCACCGACAGCACCCAGGGAATGATGATATGACACATGACGAAACAGATAGGTGCGCCTGAGCGCATACCTGTGGTGTCATCCTGGCACCGCAGACCCCCGGGCGTGCCCATGACATCGTTTCACAGCCTGACTTTGGCTTTGCCAGGAAACCTTCCCGAGGGATTCCGAAAGTGAGTAGTAGTAGTAGTCCAGGTTAAATGGTTTATAAAGGGAAATATTGTTCATGTTTTATATGTAAATAACATTTATCATTTTAGTTTTTCCCAACTTAGTGATTTAGATAAATTTTAGTCATATTCAGATATTATTTTGAAAACTTCTCCAGTTGCCACCCTTATTCTGTATATAAGAACTTTCAAAAGTTTTTCAAACTCTTAATGCTACAAAATGCCTTTGGTTTGGTCCTGGTCTGTGAGGTCAAAGAAAGCTCTTCCATCAGCATACCAGCAGCAAGACAACTCCTCTCATAAGCCAGTATATGTTGTCTCTAAAAAACTAGTCCTGTTGGGATATTTTACAATCTGCATGCATTTTATTTCATCCAAATAATTAATGGTGCAGTTCCAAACTTCTAGGTGAACCACAACCTACCATTACTGTATCAGCATTTCTTCAACCAGCAGTCACATCACTAATGCAAACCCACTGGTAGCAGAGACCGATTTTTTTTCATTGCAAACAAACAGGAAAAGAAGTTCTGTTCCCCGTGACAAGCTCATGCAAGTGTGCTACGCCTACAGTGTTCTGCCCCATTACACCCAAAGCAAAGGTTACCCAGGACGCCTGACGCTTTTCATTTATCATAAACCTTGCAGTTAATGGGACACAACTGGACCAGTGACTCTCTGCAAAATGGACTCCGCACATACATGACATTGTCTGCTTGCTCTGCTTTTTCAGCTTCCCAGATGGAAATAGGATTTCTATTAAGATATTTCCAAAAAGGATGCATGGTTTTACACAGATTATTTTAAGGCAGTAAGTCACCAAAACTAAATAGCATTTATCTGTTGTACTGCAGGCTACCCTTGTTAAAAATTATAGCCCTTGAATGTGGGAAAATAGCTCCTCAAGTGATTCTTAAAAAAAAAAAAAAAGAAAACCAAGGGTGATTCTAGTAGTTATGCACCTATAATTTTCATGTTCCTTGTATTATAAACTAAGTTATTCTAATGAAGGTTAGAGGAATGCAACCATGTAATATAGTATGACAGAATCACACAAAGACAGCCCCTACGTGAGGGGCTGAGCCCCTACGTGAGGGGGTAAACTTTCAATCCCACCCAAGTTCTTTGTTGTCAAGCAGCTAAAAGTGGCTTCATCAGTGACATTCACTGAATCATCAGAAAGCTGTCAATCAAGGCACTGCCTTGACCACAAAGTTCAGGGCAGAACTACAACGTACAATTACAGATGACTGAGAAATCCTAGATGAACATAGTTTTTCAGGCACACACTCCAGAGAGGCCCATACTTCATGCCCATCAAGTGGAAGGACATCAGGGATAAATTTAGCAAGTTAATAGTTTTGAGATTCAACAGCTGGAGGTACGGTAGGGATGACTATAGCACATACCATGCTTTATAAATACAGAACCATATTAGGCTATGCCAAAGGGTCCATCTTGTCCCAAATCCTGTCTCAAAGGAATGCCTAAGGAAGAGTGAAAACAGGGGAGGGGTGTGTTATAGGCCAGTACGCTTCCAGCGTCCTACTGCTTCTGCTTCAGAGAACTTCCCGAGTTGGATGTGACTTTGGTATGTAGTAATCTTTTTTTTTTTTTCCCCCTGTATACTTCTCCACTCATTGGACCTGTCGTAACTCTTAGCATCAGCAGCTTCGTTGGCAATGAATTGGACGCTGCCCTTCCACAGGCCTGCTGCCCAGCGCATCAAGAATCTGTTTTGAATATTGCTCCCATTAGCTTCACCTAATGTGCCCTACTTCTTGTACTGGAGGAGACAAGTTGATTGGTGTCCATCTTTATCATACTGTGCATGACTTTAGACCTACATCTTTTCTCCTCTCAGTCATTTCTTTTCAAGACTGAAAAGTCACAGCCAACTCAATTATTATTTGTAAGAAAGCTGTTCCATGTCTTCGGGATCAACTTTATTGCCCTTCTCAGAGCTGTTTCCACTTTTACGGATTTTTTGAGATGAGGGGATCTTTGCAAAGTATCCAAGATAGGGGAGAACAATGACTTTATACATACAATGCCAGGCTGGTGTTTTCTATCCCTTTACTAATAATCTAATGGTGATTTTTTTTTTTTTTTAATAGTAGCTAAATCAGTATGCATTTTCTAGTTACCTCATCGTATCCTCTCAGCTTCAAGTCCATTTTTGGGAAATGATAACTTCACTTAATCTAATCATCAATCTGTTTATTCTCTAGTGACCATTAAAAACCTCACACTCTTTTTAATGTTGTTTTAATTGTAGTAGCTACTAGAAGCTCAAACCAAAATTAGCACTTGGGTGTTAAGTTCTGTGCATACCTGTAACAACAGACAGTTCTGGCCCTGAAGGATTTATTATTTAATAAACAAGACAAAAGATGAGCCAAAGAAAATACCATCTTATTTCACACTTGGGAAACACCATCAGAACAGCTTTGTACTGTTTTGCTAGGAGTTCACAGGTGTCTTTGGAAGAGAAAACAATGCAGTTTTCCTCATTTGCAGGCCTTGGTGAGAAGGCGAAACAACTCACTCTCTTTCACAGTGGTGATCTTTTTATTTGGGAATATGAACTGAATTAGTAGCAATAAAGCTACTAAATCACTCGTTATGGTCGAGTTATACTCCTTGTCGTGGTTTAACTCCAGCTGGCAACTAAGCACCATACAGCCACTTGCTCACTACCCCCCGGTGGGATGGGGGAGAGAATCGGAAGAGTAAAAGTGAGAAAACTTGTGGGGTGAGATAAAGACAGTTTAATAGGTAAAGCAAAAGTCGTGCACACAAGCAAAGCAAAACAAGGAATTCATTCACTCCTTCCCATCGGCAGGCAAGCGTTCAGCCATCTCCAGGAAAGCAGGGCTCCCTCATGCGTAATGGTTACTTGGGAAGACAAACGCCATCACTCCAAACATCCCCCCCTTCCTTCTTCTTCCCCCAGTTTACATGCTGAGCATGACATCATATGGTATGGGATATCCCTTTGGTCAGTTGGGGTCAGCTGTTCTGGCTGTGTCCCCTCCCAGCTTCTTGTGCACCCCCAGCCTACTCGCTGGTGGGGTGGGGTGAGAGGCAGAAAAGGCCTTGACTCTGTGCAAGCACTGCTCAGCAGTAACGAAAACGTCCCTGCGTTAACACTGTTTTCAGCACAAATCCAAAACATAGCCCCATACTAGCTACTATGAAGAAAATTAACTCTATCCCAGCCCAAACCAGCACACTTCTGCAGTCAGATGAATGAAAACTCATGCAGACAGCATGACTAAGAACTTGTGAGTTACAGAGGTCACTTTCCAAGAAGGACAGGAAAAAAGCTCCAAAAATCTCTGTCAAAGACCACCCTAGATCACTATCAAATGAGGCTTAGAGCTAGCTCAGCAAACTGAAATTATTTTAGAGGAGCTTTGAACACATCCGTCTGAAGATATGCTCATCAGTGAAATTCTGCAACATCTGGCTAGAAGAGAAATACATTTGGCTAGAAAACGTGTGCACCTGGCATCCCTGCACTATACAAGACAGGCAACAGAATGTGGTGGCACAGATGAAAGTCAAGATGGGTGCTGCAGCAGAGCTGTCAGGAAGATTGGTACCCGCCCTACAGGTTTCATCATTCTCTCTCCCTTCCCCCAATCTCAAAAGACAATACAGAAGTAAAAGATGGATAAACAAGGAGGACCCTTTTGATACAAGTTTCAAAATAGGTATTTTTAGAAACACACCTATTAAAGGACCCTTCTTATGTCCTAACAGAAAAATTCCTGCATAGGAAAAAGAACCTTAAATGATACAATAACAATACTTCACATTGATACATTGCTTACAACTTAGAAGTCCTCATAAACAAGACTATGAAGTAATTGAGTAAAGATTACCACCATTGTGCCAAGATGGACAGGAAACAACAACAGCGGTTAAGTGACTCTTCTAAAGAAACAGAAGGAATAAATGCTTGAAACATGACCTAAATTTGGGGATTTTTATTTCAAGGGGCTTGAAATGGTGTTACCTCCCAGCAGACACTGCACTGGTAAAAAGGTGATATGCATTCCTGATTCTAACTGTCTGACTGCATGCCTACTTGTTTGTGACACAGGAGTGTAGGTTAATTGTAGTATTCAATCTTGGATTGCTGCTGTTGGATTGATCTCAGCAGCTGCGGCAAGATCACATTTTGCAACCTACCAATGTTAAGAATGCAACTACATGCAACTCGTCTTTGTCTGTGGCACGCTTTGATATGCTCTTCATGGGACTGTATGCTTAGACCATGCAAATAAAAACTCAAATATAGACTGCAGCAATCTACTATTAAGTAGATTTCACATGAACATCACTTGATACTGTGATACAGGGAATTCCCATGGTATTGATTTTAACATTGATTTTAAGAACCCTTGCACATCTGGGACCTAGTTATCTCAAGGACTGTGCTAATCTGGACTGTTAGTAGAGGGAGAGGTCATACAGGGACTCAGCTTGATTTTAAGTGGGGAGAGCAGGAATTTGCAGTGGGCATTCTCACCCTCCACCTGCACAGCCTGGATGTGCTGCACTTCAAAACACTCAGCGTAATTTTTTCTTCAAGGTTTTGGCTAGAAGATGAGTTGAGAGTGGGAAAGGATTTCTGTGATCTGTATCTGTGATACGCATTTATTTATGAATGGGGACTAGAGTGGGAGAGATGGTGAAAGGCCTTTCCATTATACTAAGTGATTGCAGCGTGAAATTAAATCATACAAGAGCTCAAAGGGCATAGAGTAGCCAGACAGGTACACTTACAGATAAAAAGAAAAAATGCTAATAAATATTTCCCGCCATCAAGGTTTCCTCTTAGGAATTTGAATAACCCAGCTCGCAATGTGAACCTTCTCTCCAGCACACACTGTACATAAAGGAGGAGTTTCCCCACGTGACTTCATACTAATTACCTACAAATAGTCATACAAGAAAAACCTCAATCCACTCATGCTCTTTACAGCCGTGATTAGCATTTTTGTTTCAGAAATTCTGAGTAACATTGGTTGCGCGGAATTCATTACTCAATCTCCCTGCATAATGTATGGAAACTCACTGCTAATATGTCAGATTACACAGCGCCTTTATGCAGTGCCCAGGGCACCTTGCAGCTGCCTGCAGCTTCCCAAAAGATTGTCCATACACCACTACAGCTGGTCCATATCCATGGTTTATGGATAAATCACAACAGCCTGGCGAGGCATGTAGGACATTTTAAATGCATGTTTTTAGGCTACAAGAAAAATGCAGCTATTACTCCCAGTGGACTCACAAAGCTTCAGGACGTCTAGATTGGTGATTTGTCTGTGGGTGGGTAGGGAGATGCTTTGCATACTTATGAAACAGTATTAAGATAGGGCAAAAGTTACGAGACCCTTTCTATCTTCTAAAACACAAAAATTTCAATTGTAACAGAACTTGAAATTATAGGGATCAGTTCAGTTTATTTGGAACTGGTTGGATGGTCGCATCCAGAGGGTAGTGGTCAACAGCTCGATGTCCAAATGGAGACCGGTAATAAGTGGTGTCCCTCAGGGGTCCATACTGGGACCAGTGCTGTTTAATATTTTCATCAATGACATAGACAGCGAGATCGAGTGCACCCTCAGCAAGTTTGCAGATGACACCAAGCTGAGTGGGGCAGTTGACACGCCTGAGGGACGGGGGGACCCGGACAGGCTGGAGAGGTGGGCCTGTGCGAACCTCATGAGGTTCAACAAGGCCAAGTGCAAGGTCCTGCACCTGGGTCGGGGCAACCCCCGCTATCAATACAGGCTGGGGGATGAGGGGATGGAGAGCAGCCNGAGGACAGGCTGAGAGAGTTGGGGCTGTTCAGCCTGGAGAAGAGAAGGCTGCGGGGAGACCTTATTGCGGCCTTTCAGTACTTAAAGGGGGCCTATAGGAAAGATGGGGACAGTCTTTTTAGCAAGGCCTGTTGTGACAGGACAAGGGGTAATGGTTTTAAACTAAAGGAGGGGAGATTTAGGCTAGATATAAGGAAGAAATTTTTTACAATGAGGGTGGTTAAGCACTGGAACGGGTTGCCCCAAGAGGTAGTGGAGGCCCCATCCCTAGAAACATTCAAGATCAGGTTGGATGGGGCTCTGAGCAACCTGATCTAGTTGAAGATGTCCCTGCTCACTGCAGGGGGGTTGGACTAGATGACCTCTAAAGGTCCCTTCCAATCCAAAGCATTCTATGATTCTGTGATTTACCTGTGAAGTACCACCTCTGGTCTGAGGAACAAATAGTAAGGTAATAGTATCAGAAATACTTTTAGAATTGATTAGTCATGCTACTTCATCTTGTATGAGTAAGATGAGTCTGGAGGTTGGGATGATCTTACTGACAATGGAACTGCCCAGGAATTACTCATCAGCGGAGACTCTTTGATTATATAGATTCCCAACTATGTTTTTCATTCTCCATCCCTGCTGTAGTACTTTATTTTTTGGAATTATTTTCTCCTGGATCTTTGGTTCAATTTGGTTCCTTTTCTGATCTTTCCCCCTCCCCAATATGTAGCAGCTTTCTACACAATTATTTTCCTTACATTGTCATGTCTTCATGACCTTTTTTCTCTGCGCTGTTTCTCAAGAGCTCTGCTTTAATCGCCTGCCTGGTAAAGCCTTGGCTTTTCCTTGAATTTGTCTTGTGTGTAAATCTGAATGATGGCTTTTTGAGGTAACAGCTGCCTCTGTACCTTGTACAAGATGAATTATCCTGTCTGCACTAAACCAGTTCTAACAATAATCATAGTTTTGAGATATGTTTGTTCGTTGTACAACTTCACAACAGGAGTTGAAAGCTAAAAATGGTCAGATAGCATCCGTTGGAACAAGAATCACGCAGAAATTAAAAGCTTCACAGAGGTAACAAGACTAAAAAAATTCCACCAGTTTGTCTAATGAACAATTCTGCTGGAACCAACCCCACAGTACAGAATGTCTCAGATTCCTTTCTGCTTTTTTGCAATTTCACTACAGAAAGGATTGCTTGCCATCAGCATATAACAGCATTACTGCATTAGCTAGCATGGAACGTTATGACATACTTATATGACATAATTGCATGTGACAATCATCTGAATACACAATGTCCCACCAACTGAGCTAACAAGTTGTCAGATGCAAATTAACGTGTGTCACATTTACAACTGAAGAACATAATTTTTGGATAATGAAATGTTTGGTGAAATACTTAAAAGCTCAGGGTAAGAATTTCTATTAGCAATCAGAGGAGTCAGGAGTCTAGGTTTCCTTAACTTTTGATTCTGTCTCAGTGTCACTCCTGCACATTTTGCCATCAGTTTGATATTGGCAATATGAAAATAATGCTTTGTCCCAGAGGGACCATCATTCATAATTTAGAAGGGAAAACTGCTAGCCAAATAGGATTTCTTGTGAAGGAACATATTCTGCATAACTTTATGAACGGGGTATTTTCACCAGTCACTAACTAGGACAGCTAATCAGATGGGTACGTGGGCAAGTCCAAAATTCACTGATTTTGCATGTCTTAAAAATGTACAAAATGTACATTCTGAGAAATACAGAAGCAACGAACAAGGAAAAAATGATCATTGATTATAAATTTGAAACATAAGAATAGTTGGTGAAAATTTGAATTGCTTTAAATATGTATTAAAAAAAAAAATCTCTAAAACCAGTCTGAATATTTTAAAAAATATTTCACTTTTTCTAGTGTTTGGCTAGTTAAAATTCATTAACAACCTGTCTCCATGTTCACAGTAATTGATGTGTTGATATGTGAACAAGGTGACAAATGAAACTAAATGTTCCAGAGTAGTTCAACAAAATCCAAAAAACCAACATCATGAAACAACTATGGACAAACGGAAAAGTCTGGATTGTAAGATTCAATTAAAAATGTAATTGGTCAAAACTCTGACCTAGGGGAAAACTAGAATGGGTAATCTCAAAACTCTTAGAATGTCTAATAAAGCCAAAAAAGTGTAGAGAAACCAGTGTATTTAAAAGTGGTAGATACTAGTGTTTCTAGAGAAGCTAACTTTACTGTGTGTAACTGGATCTATCAAAAAATATAGTGAGCTCTATTTGGAAAGATACTGGACAAACCAAGCAGACATATTCAATAATCAGGGGAAAGAGCTTAATCTCGTCTACTCCACACACTTAGAAAAGAGGTTTTTAACAGAAGGATAGACTTAAATCGCAGAAAACCGATTATATGATTTAGGCAAGGAGTTTCTGGAAATGCAGATGAACTATGTAGCAAACAAACTGGTATGTCCATCTGTACCATGCTGTATGCTGACGCCTGTAGGAGTCATGACATAATTGCTGCCTGCTTGCTTTATAAATAAAATTGCGTAACTGATTATGTTCCTTGTGGGCTATTTTAACATTCCCCTGGAAAATTCTGTAGACCGATGGAGACAAGATACCTCAGCAGTAGATTTTGGAGGTCTGTCTGATACAAGAAAAATCCTGTGTTCCTTTTAGAGAAAACAAATGCGAATAGCGCACTGACACAATGACAGACATTAGGAGTAATATCCTACATAGAGTCGGTAGGATTTCAGTGACACAGAAAGTGGAAAACTGTAATAAGGTGACATGCTGGTAATAATTCAAAATGTAAAAAAGAAAGGTAATCATTCATGACTGGAAGTTCACAATACAGGAAGATTTGTATGGACTTGGAATTGAAGCAGATAAGAGGGAAGTGGGTTCTGGTTAAATATACATACAAATAAAAGACTAGGTACACAAATGTAAAAATACGTTAATTAGTTTTAAAAGGAAACAGAGAAGGATAACAAATAAGAGCATTACATATAGCATATCAGGTGAGAATTGTACAACTGTTTTATATGCTGTCTAGCTTACTTCTTTAAAGGAAAGCAGGCAGCTCTATTTACACACAGGAGTCCCATCCCCATTGTCCAAGCAGAAAACAAACAGGGGGCCCTTCTTCCATGTTTCTGATTGTTTTCAGTCTCTTGCTCCTGTAAAAGGCATGGCAACAGAATACGGAGTGCGTAACCAAAATAATCTGATTCAGAGATCCACAGTGACTAGGAAGAACAGAGAAAAAATGTAGGGAAATGCGAGTGTTCTGAAGTTGTTCAATGATTGATAAACACACTGATAAGCAGAGAAGTCACAGACATATTCATGTAGGTGGCTGCCTGGAAGCACATGCAGAGTGCACGATGCATGGAACACACTGCCAGAACGTGGCATGGGAGACACTGGCATCAACGGGGCACAAACATCATACCTATTCTGAGGTCCTTGGGTGACATCTGGGAGAAACTCCACCTTCAGAATTGCCGTAGCCTCCTCGAAGTAAGCTTGAAAAATGTACAGTGTTTAAGGACATCACTTGAGCTCTTCATACTTTTCTCCCTCTGAAGCAGGTTTGCACAATGTCTCTCTGACACTTCTTGGGAACTTCCAGGAAAACAGAACACTGAAAACAAAACATTAATTATTGGCTGGAATGGATTTTTCTGTTTCACTGCTGAGTGTACTGTAACTCAGTTTTATTACATTATCCTAAAAGCCCATTGTAATGGGTAATGCCAGCATGGAAGGCAGAAGTTGAGAGTCAGAAACAAACGAGTTTTCCCAATTTTGAGAAAATAAATCTCTAGTCTAGATTTTTTTATATATGTGTATATATATCTGTATATATACTTGTGTGTATCTCAATCAACAACAAGGACTTGTGTCCTTGTAGAGCTGTGGAGTAATTCCTGTATCTCAATTACGTACTTGTATACTCATATTCTGAAATGGTTAGGTTGTTCCCATGTATTTGAATGCATTTCAAAGGTGGGTTTAGACTAAACACTTCCACAGATGCCATATACAAACATACTCAGCAATTCTCTATTAAAACAAGTTCTCAGATGCAAAGTGACTGGCATCTGTGGCCGTGGCTAAGAATGGGTGCAGAACTCTGCCGGGACAGGACCCGTGCATGCCATGGCTGTTGTTGATACGACCCTGTGTGTATTCCTTGTGTCACGATTCGGTCTGCTTACAGTTAAACAGGCAGATAAATTAAGCAGACTTTGTAACTCAAGGCTGCATTTTGAAACCAAGTCCTTCAACTTTAAGATGGGGATGCATTAAAAAAAATCATCTCATTTTAGTCATCTTCCAAGGTCACTAATCTCACTTTAATGACAGGCTCCAATTGAAAGAAAAGTATCAAACTCATGAGAATTTAAAACAATGACAAAGCTAACCATCCACTGTATTGGATGTTTAATCCCTCCACACGTGCCAACACCAGAGACAAGCCCTCCTTTCCTGTTATTCATATCATGCAAAGATTTAATTCTGAAGTAATTATTACTTGTTTAGGTGATACGCAGTGCCCTGTGTCCTGAACTGCACATCACCAATACCTTGCTTGGCAGGGACTTTTTTCTGTGTGATCCCATGCCTATCAGTAAATTAGCATTCATAATTTATTCTGTGTCTCTTCCAGGGTGGTTCACACCTTTCCCTTCCTGCAGCAAGTCCTGGTCCCTGAAAAGGTACATCCAGCGCACCTGACTTCCACATTAACACCAACCAGGGAGGGTGAAGTTGGTTGTTTCAAAAAGAAACTCAAAATTTACAAAGCAGCTGCCAATTAGCCAGACCTTAATTTTGCAAATTTATTTAGGAAAAAAAAATTAACATGAGCAAATGAGAATACTTCAGTGTTACAACAGAGTATATAAATGTCTAGCAATAGTCAAATAATTTGATCTTTAAATACAAAATAACCACATGAACACCTAATATACAGGTTTCATCTGAATACATATTTATTAGATAAATATTAGGTTGTCACATCATCTAACTACATACAGTTTTGCAAGACTAAAAATCACAATTATTTTTTCTGACCAGTTTAAAGTATGAAATGATTGCATTGTACTGTACATACAATGTACAAACAAAGACAATGGCCATTTTTGCATGTTACTTCAGATTGTACTTTTTTTTTTTTTTAATTCTCCTCTGATCGTGATATCAAAAATTGTACAAAGTATGAATTTGGTTACAATTTTTTTTAATCCCCTTATTTTTCTTCATTATTTCTGTAGCACCCTAAAAATACACAGGTGATAGACTAGTACACGTAAGCTAAATATTACATGTAGATAAAACAAAACAAAACAAAGGATCAGAGTATATTACAGAAGTGAAAGTGAAACAAATGCTGAGACTCCACAAACGCTAACAAACAGGATTCATTTTCCACATAAGATGGAGCTTCAAGCTTTTTTTTTCCTGCGAAATAAAAACAACGCACATTCCAAGGAAAATGAATGCATTTCTGTTAACATGTCTCTATTTGTCATTTACATATGTACAGCTGTCCCTTGAGTCTCCACTGCAGACATTGGCGTGTATCTGTCAGTCCTATAATAATGTCTTGGCAGCAGAACTGTAGATCTCTGTGGGTTCTTTCCCAGATGAACTTCCATAGGGAAACAATTAAAAAGTAAACAAAAAAAGAATAAAAATACTACTGGAATTTCATATAATAATTAAGCTTTAAAAGAAATGACTGTGATTACCCTATTTGCTAGGTTTTTCTCTCTAAACTTTTAATACGGCAGTGAACAGATAAAAAAATAACTAAATTTTCATTTAGAAGCTTTTTCATACTGACTCCACTATACAGTACCTGATTTTAGCTGACAGGTAAGTTTTAAAACTGTCTCAAATGTCCAACATTTGGGTGATGGGTAAAAATTGTATTTTCTCTCTTAAGTTCTGCTTAGAAACCAAACGTTTCTGTAAGCTTAAAAATGTCAACCGTCCACTTTAATTCTCTATTACTGTACAAAGCAGATGCAAACACTGCTCCAAATGCATTGCTAATATCTATGGTTTTTTTTTTCCCTTTATGCTTTCCAACAGGTACTTTCAAATGATACTTTTTAAATACTACCAGTTAGCAAAAGGTCAACCCTTAACATACCTGGTTTAAAATACTAATGTTGTGTTTAAGAGAAAAATCATTTCAGGTGACTAACTTAGCTGCTCAGAAATCAATGGAGGGTGGAACATTAAATAGAATCAATTAAAAAAAACCTGAGCAACCAGTTCCAACTAATAGTGTGAAATCTTCTTTATTCCCAAACCTATGGCTTAAGAAACTTCCCCCCCGCAAAAAAACCCCAAACTCTAAGGGCATAAAGTCAGTTTATCATTAGCCACCCCTGCAAATGATTTCAATACCTATATAAACAATGCAGCAAAAATACAGGGGGGAAACTACTACGGTAAAATGGCTACAAAACACATCTGTAACTGAAGAACGGTCTTTCCTAGGAATTGTGTGATAGCAGCACCACACCACAACCATATTACCATGTATTACACCAAGGTATCTTTAATATTCTGCAGAGATCCTCTACAGGTTGTCAAGCCTACATAAGAAAAAAGACACTTCTAAGCAGAATAAAATATACTATACTGTTTCCCTCCCCCACCCACCAACATCCCTCAGTGTTACAGCGCCCCAGTTTCAGAGACTGGAGCACCAGTATAGTGATATAAATACGGTACCTTACATACTTGCTGCTTGCCTCAGTTCACCTTTACCTGTTCAGACAGCTGGTCCTAGGTGTTCTGCTCACTTGGGCAAACGCACAAAATCTCTGCCATTACCAGCCCACAATCACCCACAGTCAATAAACATCGGTCAGTTAGGTGGGTTTGTTTTTTTTTGTTTTTTTTTGTTTTTTTTTGTTGTTTTTTTTTTTTTTCCCCTAGGCAATCACTTACTATTATGTTTCCACGACAGAGCTGGGCCCCGATTGTCCAGGTACTGCCTGATGTATCAATTCATTCATCACATAAATGGATATGAAATTTAGGCTAATTTATCAAAAGAAAACAGGGGGAAAAAAGAAGAANGAAAATGTTGAATATTATCAAAGACAATACTAAAATATTCACAAAGATATTTACAATAGCAATTCTTAAAATAATTGATTTTGCATAATGAACAGCGCCTTTCTTAAAAAAACTTGAAACAGGAAAAATATAAGTGTGGGACCATCTCTACATAATATGTTTGACAGATTCAATACTCCTACTGGAAAATAAAAGAACTAAACCGCCATTTCCTTTAATATCTACAGCAAGGTGCTGCTGACTAGCATATATATATCATGATGCATGTACAGCAGTAGTGGGAAACGTTAACAAAAAGAGCAAAATAAAACAAAAACCGCAAAGAATTTACAAATATGACTTTGGTGAGGAAAGCAAATACGGAGTCGTAAGCACAGAGCATGCCATTTACAGCAATGCAAACTAAACACAGAGGGCTAGGAAGCTATCTAGTCAAACCGAGAGGAACAAACGAAATTTTGCCTGGCACTTCAGTTTAAAACATATTGTGGCGAGCAAACGAAGGGTGTTTGATTGGATTTGGGATGAGGAAAAGGAGTAGGGTCAAATTTGCTTTAGTAACAAAAAGAAACAAAACCAATAACTGCACAGTGGGCAAAAGCTGAAATGTTGCACCACAAGGGCAAAGTTGGCACACATGCACTTCTTACACAGCTACTGTACATCATTTTATAAGAGAGAGAAAGAGAGAGAGACGAAGAGCACAGAAATGGGCACAGAAGCAATAGGAAGCTCATGCAGGAGCAGCAACCACACGAGAAGCACAGATCACAGGGGCAAGACAGTGATTGTGGCAGCAGGGTCTCTTGAGGGCAGTAGCAATCTACCGACAGTTACTTATTCTCCCCATGCCCGGTCCTTCAGGAGAAAGAGCTCATCCCGGCAGCCAAAGTTTAAAAAAAAGAAACCGAAGGAGGAGAAAAGAAAGAGGCTGAATTATCTGTAACAGTCACAAAAACAGAATGCAAAGCAAAACAACAATGAAGCTGTAAGATGTCTGTCCAATGTCAATGCCCCTTCTCAAGCAGATTATTAAAAATAATTATGCAGATAGTGATGTTACTCTCCCTCCATTCTGCAATGATTTCCTGGCTGCCTTCAACCCAGCCTGTCTCACTATGTATTGTGCAGTACAGACAGTGACAGAAACGCTCAGGGCACCGAAGGCTGTAGGTGATAATCAGAACAGTTTGGTTTGCATCCCCCCTCCCTCTCTTTTCCATTCCGTATGGCATACATGGCAAAAAGATCTCTTACAGCAATCTCAACAGCTTGATGTTAACGCAGCCACAAACGGTACTGATCTGAAACCAAAACCACAAAAAAATCCCTAAGCATTGCAAACTTTTTAAAAAATTTTTTCCTGGGTTTGTTTCCAATCTGTGTGTTTGGCCAGAGGAATCCTCTGCAAAGAGGTGTTTAAGATTCCTGTGCTCGCAGAAATACCAACATCCACGGCTGCAGCCTGGAGATTCTCAGGACCCCAATATTGAAGTTGCATTAGCTCAACTGCTGGCTCCCTCTGACGGGCCTGTACGTCTTCCCTATCTTTGCCACTTGACTGTAGGATTTGTGCTTTTTTGAGCTTTGTACGTGTTTTTGTTTTTCTTTTTGCGTGTGGCCAGGACAATCACTCCAACACAAACCTGTGGTTGGAGGGGGGCGGAGGGGAGGTGGCGTGGAGGGAGATACAGTTTCAAAAAAATGGAAGAACACGCGTTGGAAGGACACTCTGAGACGGGTCAATTAAAGACAGTTCCATTTTGTTGCCTTTTCTTCCCTTGCCAAGATTCGTTTTTGCCAAGACACTTTACACTATGTTTATCACAAACTCTCTCTCTAGAGGATGAACAACAAAAGGGGTTTCCAATAGCTGCACAACTGTCTATGCTTCTTTGTCACGTGTAGCATGGCAGACTCGGAGATTACTGCATTTATTTATTTTTTGTATTTTTTTCTCCCATCACTTTCACAGTCTTTGAAGCTGACAAAAGCAGTTCTGAGATGAAGAAAGCAGGGAGTGCACCATTGGATCAAGTTGTGAGTTTTTTTTCTTCTCTTGTGGAAAAGGAGTGTTAAGATTCCTCGCTGTGCAGCCACACACATGTGAACAAGTGAAAGGGATGAGAGAATACATATGGTTTCAGTTGTTCTCAAAGAGAGACAGAAGGTCGTCATTGCTATTGCTTGGCAAATCAGGAGGATCCAGGTACGAAAGCAGCTCATCTGGATTTGTGAGTTCTGGAAGCAGCTATAAAATATAAAGATAAAAGCAAAATTACGGATAACAGAAACACAATTGAGGAAAAAAAGGGATTAAACACCACACATTCCTGGAAACTGGCTTTGATATGTAAATATCCAAATAAATCGGAAGGCAGCAACACAAACCTAACACCCTAAGATGATGCAGTATCCACTTGTTTGTGAAAGTCTGTGTTACTCGGTTTTCACCTGTGAATTACATTACCATCTCAATTAGGGTTTCTCAATCAACCTCCCCATCACAAAGTTCATCGATAAACAAAGCATATTTCCTGGCTAGCGATGCTGACAAAAACTTCTCGATAAATGCTCGTTATGTATCTTAGTTATAAAACAATGAATAAAAACTTGAAATGTGCAGTTTGAGTAATACATATTTGAGCTTTAAGGTAGATCGACAAAGACTGGTCTATCCAAGTCGCACATGTCAGTGTGATCATCACCCGAAGCCCTCATCCCTATGCAAAGAGACAGCCCTGTCCTTTCCTTACCCCTCAGCCATCCCCTAATGCCTCTGTGCACTGATGTAAGCTCTGGAGCAGCGCANAGAGAAAAAAAACAACTGAGAAGGAGTATGGGGGAGAGGAGCGGCAAGGCAGGTGGACAAGTCCTTTTCCTTTCTGTGGCAGTGAGTTTACAGAGTGAGTTTACAGCGGTTGGGAGTCCTTACTCAAGGACAGCATTACGTGCAATTCCAGACATTTTAAAGGGTCAGAGGCATAACACCCCAGCCAACAGAAGATACACTTATCTCCACAATGTTTTAAAGTATAAAAAAGAATAGCTGTGGGGGTTTTATTTGTATTTTTATTAATACTGTGTTTCAAATAGAAAATTTTGTTTTTCCAACCATCACTCAGATTCTTTTTGATCTGACAGATAACAAGCAAATTGTAACTCCTGGGCTGTGTACCAGGCAATGTTTCTGCTTTATTCTGCATCTCGCCACATCCTAGTCAAAAGTAAAAGTATCATATATAAAAAACGGCAGTGAAGAGTTTGTAATAAACTCCCTTTATATTCAGTGTTGCGTTAAAGCAAAGACAGAAAAATATAGACTGCTGTAACAAACTTTATAGTAGGTATGAGAAATTAACTTTAAATTGTTCTATGTTTTCAAATACTATAAAACTAAAAGCTTGACTACATCACATTTAGCATGCAAATATTATATTTATATGTTTCTATTACTCCTGTGCAAATGCAGCTTCATCTTCTAATGTTATATGGATGAACATATTTTTCAATAAGCTAAACATTAAATGCAGAAAGAAGTTTATTACTTCCTAAGCATTTCGAAAAAAACGCAATGTCAAGTTTACATAAACAGAATCTCCCAGAAGGAATGCTTTTCTTAAAATACCGCCTCCTTTTATTCATGGTAAAAATGCTATTGTCATAGTACTAGACTAAAGATATAAGGCTTTTAAACACATTTCACCTGTTATCATAATTTTTTATGAATACCTCGTACAGAAGCCCAAAAGAAAACTGTGGCCCCACCAAACACGTAGAAAGTAAAAAATGGTTGAATTTGTCCTATGATTTTACAACACAATTCTTAAAAATTTAACATATATGAGGTATATCCCTTAATGCAGGTTAAACCTTAGACTGCATCACACTGAAGTCCTACAGAATTAATGTGACTGTGTCAGTAGGGAGCGGACCAGGTTGCCCATGCTGCAGTCCCGTTTGGTTTGCTGCATGGGACTTTATTCAGCCTGGTTCCACAACACAGCCACTGAAAGTTAAACCCATTAAAATAATCCATCTGGTCATGATTGCTCATAGATATTTCAAAGAACTATATCCCCCACACTGTATAGCACTTGCCTTCTCATTTAGCTAAGATAATTTCAGCCTCCCATTAAGAATCCAGCATGCCTCTATCAGTGATAACCACGTACTGTGATAAACGTACAGGTTTTTCTACTTTGCTTTTCACCGAGGAATGAGTGCCTGACCCGTAACAGCATACTTTATGTTGCTTAAATATTTGAAGACAAAAATGACATTTTTATTTCACCTATTAATATTGCTCATACAAGGTCCTTTAGGGTTCAGAACTCTTAATTGCCACATGAACCATTGTTCCCAAAGGATGTGCACGTGACTGTGTTGTGTGAAACTGCAGCAGTCTGGTTCAGATAGAAGTTACTCCACTGAGCGCTGTTCCTGTAACTGGAGCATCCATCCCTCCCCTAACGCTTTCCCTCCCCTCTGCGAGGCTGCCTGCCGGGACAGTGCTTGTGACAGGGAAGACGTAAGTATACAGCAACAGTAAATACAGATATAAATCCAAGGCACAGAGGTGAACATTTCTCTAAGAAAATTACACTGTGCAGCAGAAGACTTTGGAACAGACAGAAGATACACATACGGGAACGCACAACTCAAACGAAAATCCAGTCCTAGTGCTAAGGAATTTCTATTTCGGGAGGTAGGTGGTTAACCAGAGATACCTGAGGTAATTCACTTCCGACTCCACTGAATGGATGGTAAGAGACGGAAGACTACTTTTGGCCTTAAAACTAGGTTTATCTTTGTTTAGTTGTGAGCTGCCTCCCATAGTGGCTAAGGAGGCAGAAGATGTCCTTGTTTGTTTATTTTGCTATGTGGCATACCAGGAGGAAGAACTTGTGCTGCCGAGCTACCCACATGAGCGGGTATGGATGGGCACAGCCTGGTTTTGGCCACGGGGAGCAGAGACAGTGCCACGGGGTGGGCCAGCACAGATCCCCCTCCCGCTGGCCAGGGCATGCTGCAGGGCTCAGCGTGCAGCTCGCTTGGCACAGCTCCGCCACAGTCAGAACCACACACAGATGCGTCCTTCCTCTTATTCAGGCACCGAGATGGCATCAGGGTCTAGATGAGCACACGGGAGCCCCCGTCCAGCGACGAGGGGGAAGGGAGGAGATGGCTCCCACCCTGGTGCCTGAACCGCCGTCTGAAGAAATGCCTGCCTTGGTGCTAGGAAGAGGCTATGGCTCGCACGTCACACAGCTCCTCAAACCAGAACCGTTCTCCCAGCAAGCCAGGAGCGCCCTGTCACCTCGGCTGCAGCACCTGCACCCATGCACCAAAGCATGAAAGGATGGCATGTGCTGTGGAAGCGGCTCCCCGTCCCCACGCCCTCCCCGCCCTCCCGCCGCGATGCGAAGCACACGCTATGGCAGGCAGATGATAGTATGACACAGACTTACATCCAGCGAGGGCTCCGGCATGTCGGGTGCTCCCTGTCCACCAGCCTGACCCTCTAAGGCTGAGGAGGGATTAAAGGTCAGGTCACTGTGTGGATGGTTGCTAGAAGCGGCCGGGGGCGGCTGCCGGGACTGCTGGGTAGGAGGCCCGCTGTGATGTAATGGCTGCCCTGACTGGCTGCTGGGGTGAGGGACGTGCAAACCTTGCTGCATGGAAGTATGGGACTGATCAGTGCTGCCGGGATGAGGGATCTGCGGAGGAGGAAAAAAGCAGGAAAAGAAAGTGAGGCCACAAGGTACAGTGCTCGCAGTGCCTGACTCTGTAACTGCATGTTACAAAAAGAAATAACTTAAATAAATTAAAAAAGACACACACAACAAAACAAAACAACCCAAAAAACCAAAAAGGAATAAAAAAGTGCAATTGGAAAAGAAAACTCCATATCCCAATGTCGGAGGAAGTGTTTCAGCTTTCTGAAGGTTATTTGCAAGGGGCAGTTAAACACATTGGATTTGTGCTGTTGGTTTGCTTCCTTGTGGTGTGGGAAACTGCGCTTGAAGATGCAAAATAACAAACCCCAAAGAGGAAGGAAGGAGGCTTATGGGTGCTGCTCAACATTAGCAAGCAGATTCTTTTGCCCTAAAAAATTCCATGAATTCTCCATGAGTGGAGGATTTGTTGAATAACGATCCCTATGCCAGGAAACTGATTAACCGAGAAAATGCATCGTTTCTGCTCAGCTCCCTTATTGGGTAGCTTCCTGACACCGCTGCCTATTTGTGTTTCAGCTCATTACAAACATCTTGCAAACACCAGCTCTTCTCCACTCCTCCCTTCCTTTTCTTTTCAGAATGCAACATCCCTTTTAAGGGCTGAAGATCTTCCTCGCTGATATTCATGGGTTCTGATGGTTGACAAAAACTCAAGTCAGCTCAGCTAGCGAGGTTCCCACTGTCATCAGCGGAGCTCCTGTAGGTGGCTGCATACCTGCTGACTGCAAAGTACAATGCATTAGCTTAAACTAAGCTAATGATCACACTTCTATTTTGTATTCATGCCGTGGATAAGTTCTCTAGCAAAAGCTTAGTATTTTTTATGTTTTCCATGGGGAATAAACTACCGAACCACATGGATCTTCCAAACCCTATTACAGAAGAATGGGGGAAAAGTCTTTCTCACATGACAGAGAAGCAACAAAAATGCACAAGCCCAATCCTCCTTCTGCTGCATGTCACATTTAATGGTAGTGGATTCTTTGGGACTTGACATTGGTGCCATGAGAAAGCGTCTGAATGCTTCAGAATCAGATGTCTCATGTTAATTGGGTATATGGAGAAGCAAAAAATGAGAACATTTTTTGAGGAATGCTACATATTGCCACAAAGTGGAGCTGAAATAAAAGAACAGATACATACAACAACAGCATGAAACTCATCCAGCCAAGCCAACAGAAACCAGCAAAATGCTATGTCAGCATTGACCCTTTCATATCACAGTAAACTGCAAGGTTATTTTAACCTTAGTCTTCAGTTTTGGAAAGCAAAAGGGAGGTTATTACAAAACTTAATTAAAATGTTCCCACAAAAGTAAAAAAAATTACAGAGACAAACATTTAAAAAAATACATTTCACCACTTGCATGAAAACTGAAACCTGAATACTAATCCATTGGGACAGTCATACTCAGCTACACGGAGGTCCTTGGTAGTATGAAGGTTGGTGGAAATGAGCAGGATTCTATCTGCAATGCCACATTTGGGCCTCTCTCCCATATGAGAGTTTAAAGTAACTGTTAAAAAGTACTGATACACACTCTTCTCTCCATTAGGGTCACAGTTTGACTACTTGAAAAGTATTCTGCAACATTATTGTTACCTTAGAGGTAAACTTGTACAAAATCTGCCCACAGACCACACCTTAATGTAAATAAATCTGCAGCCTAAAAACTTGGCAAAGTGAAAGTAGACGTCTACCCAAATAGTACTGTTTCCTTCTTCATTCACTGAGGACACGTGCAACAGAAAGTGTGGAAATTAAGAAAGCTTAATAATAACAAAAAGTAAAAAGCAATTTAAGACAGTGTTGCTAAAGTGGGAAAGCAGTTTCCAGAAAAAAAAACCAAAACAAAACAGGATTATCTTGAATAGTCTCTTAAATTTATCCCTGAATGCACAAAGCAAGAGACACACTGGCACGTTTATATCAATAATTATTTAAAGCAAGAAGCATTCATATGTTCTCAGACATATTTCAGAACAAATAAGCAGGTTAGAAATTCTACATTATAGGCAAGCATTTTATATATATAAATACGTAGTTGGTAAGGCAGTATCTTGGGCCCCGAGATAACTGTTGGGTAGGGAGTAACTGTACGTTGTAAGACTGAGGGCCACCATAATCTTAAACAGCCATCACAGGTTCGAAATCCATCTGACTTAGGCCACAGACTCCACCAGCCTACCTGTGAGAAAGCAAAATGCTCAGGACTTCAACATTTTTCTATTTGCATTCAGCTAACTAAGGATAAGTTTGCCATAGTGCAAAAACACTCTAAACAATACACTTTGTGTATGTTCAGCTCATGTCTGCAACTCCCATCACTTTATTTTAAAAACACTAACCCACACTATGAACACGGAGTCTAACAAAATTGCCTTTGCTTACATAGCAAGGTAATACCAGAGTTGTTTTTAGGAGTGTAAATTTTGGCACTCTTAAAACATTTACAATCTATAAAAGAAAAGCTTATAGCAGACACAAGTACATCTTCAGCTTAATAGCACAAAACACCACTCTTTACGAGCCCAACAGTGACCTCTAGGAGTGCCGAGATGTATAGCTGTAGAGCAATGGGACCTGCCAGCTGCAGAACAATATTCCTTTCATCTCAGGAGAAAATTGATAGTGAAAAAAAGATCAGCAGGTTAAGTCGATGGTTTGTATCTCTCTCCATTACCGGGGTCATAGTTTTACCAACTCTTTTGCTGGGTTAGCTGGCAGAACCACTGAAAGATGCTACCCTGCCCTGCTGCTGTTCTCGCCCACTTTTCCCACCCACGCCTTTGTCATCGGGTGCATCCTTGCAGTGAGCTCAACCGGGGAACTGGCACGGATACTCCCCCTGCCCCGAATTAGTTTTCAATCACATCAGTACCCAGATCCAGATCACTTCATGGCTGCAGTAACACTTGTGCTGGTGTGAGAGAGGAAAAGTGACAATAGAAATAAGAGCGATGACTTTTTACAGCAGCACCAGCTCATATCGCCTCACTGTGTATACGAAACTATGGCATGATCATCCATTGCTCAGTCATGCACCACTCTTTACACTGCCTGCAAAAAGCAGTAAGCTAGAGCTAACTCTGAATTCACCTCTGTCTGAAACTTGTTTACAATTTCTGAAAACAAACATGATGCGATTGTGGCAGCTATTTTATAGCAATCTTGCACTGACATAGAAGCATCCGTTCTATAGTTCTCACAACACACTACACTGGGGAAGAGGTATTACTTCTAGCCACGTTTCAGGTCTTGATTTTTTCTTCTTCCACAGGAGCGGAACAGCAGTGTTGAGAGAAAGTAGTGCTGATGATCCAGCCCTGGTTACCCAGCCCTACCTACACTGGGCAAACACATCTGCATTTCCTGGAGTGACCTACACAGTCTGTCTGGAGGGATCAACTTTCTCTGCCTACCATTATATAAGGGCCACCACATAAATCTTTGTAATAGGAAAATTAGTAACTTCCTCAGCAGCATTCAGCTCCAGTTAGAGAGAAACCTTGGGTCTAAAAGGACCAAACATCTGACCCTGACTCACCTTGTAAACACGAAACAGTCAAGTGAATAGTAGACAAAACCAAAATACACCTTACATGTGTAAAAAGGAAAGACAGAAAGCCAGACAGGAGCACAGGCAACATCTTAAAACCTTAGTTCAATTACGCAATGTGATTTATAGTTATTTTCGTACAGAGATGTCTGCCCAAAGACACTCAGCTACACAATTTAGGAATGTGTTAATGGCATGCATTTCTCTAAAAGCAGTAATTTTAAAGCTGCCTTTCCTGAGTGTCTGCTACAGACAAACAGTTCATTTTTCAGAGAGAAGAAAGGAAGGAGGAGAAAAAGAGAGAAAGAAGAAAGCAGAGACTTTATAATACTGAAAAAGCTGTGTGGGAGCACTAAGCAGTCCTCAAATGTGGCCTGAAGACTACGTGGCTACGTCAACAAGGTCAATCTAATTCCCTTGTGCTAATAGACCCGAAAACTGATCCTTATTAGAGAAAATCAGCCATTGACATAAACTTGGTGGAACCTGCTTTAGCACCGCTTCCCGTTCCCAAACAGTACAGCTTGCGTATCATGATAGATGAGGGAGAAGTGAGGCAAAGGTTTACTTTCATTGCCAGCTATCATAAGCAAGCATCAGATTTGCTACAGACTGGCCCACAGAACCAAAAATCTATTAACATTTGCCCAAATACCCTCTTACAGCTCTGGAACATGCATAGCCTTGAGCAACTTTCACCTTTGCTATCATCTGTAAGCAGTCCCTTTTTCAGAAAGCCACAGATTCTTCACTTTCATACTCAACCACTTCATATCCTACCACTTCAGCAATTTCACTGGGGCAACTCTATAGCAAAGGTATAGCAGTCAACTGACGAAGTCAAGAGGTAGGTGTCAGGTAATGGGAGGCCCTGTGGCTTTGATTCAAAGGCAAGCAGCTGTGAGTGGTTCAGGTTAGTAGTATTTCCCCTCACTACTATATTCTAATACTGTATGGTTGGTTCTGATGCAGATAATTCAGACTGCTCTTTAAGCTGGGTATGCGGAATTTGCCAACGTAAAATTAAGTTTACAGCATGTTTGTTCTGTCCTTTATTAGCTGGTAAAGTGGTAAAGTCGTTATGGTTTCTGGACGCTTCCTTTTCAGACAGTCTTGTTACTTGGGCTCTCTCCAAGCTATACTAAGAACTCTCTCCCCACTCTCTTCCTATTTCTCACCAGCCTCCTTGGAAAACCCACTGCCAGCTAGAGGAGACATTGACTGAGTAGGCTTTTGCTGAGCATCTGCTACCACATTTCCTCATTACATTCTGAAATTGTACTTTCTAGTATTCACTAAAGACATGGCACAGATGACTTGTCAAGTTAAACATCCTTCCTGTGCAGTAACAGCACACTATAAAGCCCCTGCCCTGTAACTTAAATGAACATAAAAAGATGTATACACGCCCCCCGCCCAAGTTAAAATAGATGACTAGCCATGCCTAAGAGCTAAATGCTGCTGGTAGCTTTTCTATCACCTAGCTGCTGCAGTACTGCATTTTCTGGAGATATATAAAGTTCTGTATATAAAACTTGGTGCTCTGAGCAAGCTGCTTTTCCAACGCACAGTTCTGCCTCTCCATCTGAGATCTGAGGAACCTCTGTTTTTTAGTTTCTTACATTGATACACTCTCAGACCAGGGGCAGTGTCTCTCCTTGAAATCTACAGGCTTGTCCTACTTGCAACAGCTTAAAGGTGCCTTTCATGCTACTTGGGTAGAATTCCCCCTCAAAATGCTTTGATGCAAATTCTGCCCTCAGGGACAAAGCCAGGGAAGATATTGTCCCTGCTTTGAAGTCAGTCCATGTCTTGCTGTAACAAGCCGTCTCCTGAAGATGGATGTGCACAGACCCTGCTGGCCTAGGAAATGAAGTCTAGTTTTTTTTCAGGTGTCAGAGCAAAGCACAATGATTAACACAAGCACACCGAGCCAGGTTGTCTCTTTCAGATAAACAAGCTTAAATTACAATTCAAAAAGCTCAGAAATGCTTCTCCAAATCTCAAAAAGGCCAGAAACTAAAAATGGCATTTTTGGCATTTCTCAGGACTACACTATTTCAACAAACTTCCAAAGTGAGGAATCCACAAAAAGTAAAAGCAGTTCACAAGTCAAGTCCGTTAGCTGGATGAGAGCTCCTTACCCCCACAAAGGAAAATCTATGTCCACAGCACCATTACTTACAGATTCCTGCATGGGGTGACTGAGAGGTTTGTCGAGAGCTGCCATGCTGCTCGGCATGTCTGGGGGATGCGACAGCTGTGGCCCATGCATGAAGTCATTCATAGATGTGCCACCGGGATTCCCATGTGGGAAGTCAAAATTGCCATGACCTTGGTAACTGTTGCCTAAAAGAGAAACAGATGTGATATGAAAGAAACTATTTGTTTCCCAACATTGATCTCTCACAGTATCTTGTAAAAGCTGTGCGGCATGGCATCCTCCCTGGACAGCGCAGGGCAACTGCAACGCTGAACATGACAACACTGTGCTCCCCACTGCTGGAGCGAGCTGGAGGAATAGAGAGGAAAAAACCAGCACTCAGCTTTCAAATATCTGCTGTAATAATTCATGTACATGTTGTAACTAATTGAAAACTGCTGACATTTTGAAAAACTACTGTCAAGTCACCACATAAACTTAACCAAGTCAAGAAGTGAAAGGGATATTCAATTCTATGGAATATTTGCATCTGGAAGCATCTCAGTGCAACTGAGACTGACCGCCCAAGTCCAAAATTATTTATGGGACACCTGCGTTATTTACATCTACGCTTCTACACGCTCAGTAAGACTGTAGCATTGCTTCAGTTTCTGATGAAGCTAATTGACAGAACTGTATCAGGAAGATGCCACAGTATCAGTTCATAGCATGGCATCTATTTTACCTCTTCTTCAGGCAACTTCCATTAAGATAATGCAGAAGAGGCCTTTATGTCTAATTGGGGTTTGTGATGTAATTCTCCTTGCTCCCACAAAACCTAATAAAATTCACTTGACTGTCTGCAAATACAACATCAGTTTTCCCCTCTTGGATCTATTCTTCTTATTTTCAGAGTTGCAAACTCGCTGCCTGTAGCCTGTGCTTCAGCATGTGGATATGCATGCTTGTAATGAAAAACTAGTGAATTTATGAAATCCACCTAAATTCAGCCCGAAACGATGTTCTCCAAAGCACCAAAATTTCACACCAATTCGGAATAAATGATCTGGAATTACCCCCACACATCTACCATCTAGCAACAAGCCTGGAGTCCCCTGCTGATTTGCAGAACAAGTACTGTATGACCATTTTCAGTATGTTTTGATCTGTCCCACCTCAGCCCAGTGATCTTCACTTGAATTCTAAAGCAAGCATGTAATACAGGGATTTTACTCTCCATATTTTTTCTGTCCAGATCCCTCTGTTAACACTTCCAACTGAGATACCAACTCTGGTGGCTTATTTGCTATGAATAGCAAAAATTGAACTAAAGCCACTCAGCTATTTTGTATAAGCAACTGAATTGGATGATACTGAGCTCTGAAATAATATAATAGCTTTGGAGCTTGCACGGAGAGCCTGCAGTTTGTCAGCTGAAGTACAGCAGCTTTAAACGTTCAAGTCAAGAAGGGAGTTTGACAAACTGAAGTAGCTGCATCATTTGCTCTTTAGCACAGCTTCACAAGCAGAAGTTTAATCTCAGAGGAATAGAAGTCATTAGCCATGTAAGAGTATTTCTCAAAGAAGTCAGGACTTTGATCTATCATGTAAATACTGCAGAGCCTTACTAATTCTCATTTGGTTAATCTGCAAACTGGATGAGTCTCACAGAATATAGCTGGTCTTACCTTGCTTCTCAGGAAAGATTTAATAGCAAGGAGCTGGAATAAGGTTTTGTATTGCTGAATACTCATTATATTTGCAAATTAAACTTCACTATGCTTACTGTCAAAACCAAATAAACAAACGTAACCACAGTAGTAATACTACTATTTCGCTCTAGAGTACTGTTAATCAGACGACATTACCTAACTCTAAACACTAAGTTTCAGTGCACATATTGATGGAGAATGAAGATGCAAGGCAGTACGCCCAGGGAGTCACAGCCGTGCAGCAGCATGGCCTTCTCTGGGGCAAGAGTTGTGCCACATGCTGAGGGACAGACCTGTAAAGACATTTAGGATAATCTGGTGCTCTGCATTGATATGCCTATTGCAGGCGAAACAGGAGAGCGTGGGTTTCACCTGCCATTGATGAGTCAGGGCTCTGAGAAGCAGTGACTACCTCTGCTACAGGATCCACAGGGGAAGGCAGCGAAATAACAGTCTAGGCAGCAATCGTTACACAAACCCTAAACCCCACTTTACGTGACTACCCTGTCTGTCCCTGATTATGAGCTAGAAAGATGATGAAGAATAGATGGCTCTGTTCTCATGCTCTGACTGCACTTCACTCCTACTAAACGAGTGAAAAATTTGTGATTCAGTGCTCTCGGCTTTGTTATAGTAATAATTCATCTGTTTGAAAACCTAAAAAGTTTTATCACCTGTCATCAGTTTTGTAGTCCTTGGAGCAAATTAACCATATTTTGCATGGAATCTATATTTTTCTTCAAATGCCTGCAAAAAGCACATATATGACCTTGCAATCAATTTGGGGATTCCGATGGTGTGAACAGTTGGTCTTTTCCCAGAGCTGAACTGAGTCATATTATATTACTTGCAAAAGAAACAGTCTCTGGTTTTGTGTTTTCAGAATTGTCACTGTAACTGAGTTATTCACCATATACCAGTCATTTGAAAACGTATCTCCGCTGCTGGTATTTAGTTCCCTGTTTCTAAATCTGGCAGCACATGGGTAGAGGAACTCAAAAGTAATTTTCTAACGCAAAGGTGTTTGCAAAGCAGTTAAAAATCTCTTTAAAAGTCATCCACTTTCTGGGTGACCTACCAAATGTCACCCACCTGGCGACAAGTTAAACTTAGTGGCTCAAGTAGCAGGGTTAATGGGCCAGGTTCTCCACTTTGTAACTTCCGTAGTACTAGGAGCCTTCACTTGAATGAGGGGGGAACAGAAGGAAAACAGACAGAAAAAATGAGGAAATATGTATATTGTGGCAGGCCATGAATATATAAGGTAACATACAATGTTTGTTGATTCAGGGAGGGCTGCACGGCAATAAATGTGACAAGCACCAACTTCCTTACTAAAATATGTTTTCCTCTAAGCAGATGAATCTTAAATGAAAAGACTGATGCAGAATTTCAGGATTGCAGCCATATAATTTGCTTTCCTTACGCATCCCTCTGAGAAGATGCACTGACATACCTGAACCACGAAGCTGACTGAACCACTGACTTCTAGAGTGACCACCTGGGTGCACAAAGCTGTAAAACTAACCTTGGTTACCATATTCAGTGGAGTTGTTGCCTCCTGGAGGAGGGGGTAGGGATGGGTAAGGTGATGGGCCAGGACCCAAAGCTGCAATCATCTCCATCACATTTGGCATGATCATCTGGCTTGGACTCATGGTCTTAAATCTTTTTGAGGGAATGCCATCTGGGTCATCTTTGATGTGAATATCTGACTTTATAGGGACCGGCCTCCAACTGCAAGTTGGATCAATGGTAACTTCTTCAAACTCTGAGCTGTAAAATAATGTGAAAATTTTAGCGATTAATTGATTTTTTTTTTTAATCAATTCTGCTGAAGTTTCTGTAAGAATCTGCATGGTAACAAATGTTCTGAAATGTATAATACAACCCCAAGATCTTTCACTCCTCAAGTGTGTGCCGACAGCAAGTTTTTATAAAAGGTAACTGTGAGAGCACATTTCTGTGTTTATCCACACAATGAAATCCAAACATATCTATGTGGTCTGCCACATGTGAATCAGAGGGACTACTTGTAAATACGAGAAAGCATTTAATCCTCCATTCTCACTCTTCCCTCTGCTTCACTGGTGAGGCTGCCATCAAGAGATAACCCAAACAAGATCTATTAAGTAGATGGAAAATGATTCACTGTATCACTAGCTCCACCAAGGAGCCATGAAATAGAACATTCAAGTTCAATCACTAAAACCTACTTCGACGTGACTATCTCAGTACTCATTAACATATCTCCTAGTTGCTTAGTCTGGGATATCAGAAATGAGTAAGTTCACTTACTTTTGTATAGCGTTCAGAATACCCCACATATACTGGTCAACCTCCAAGCCCTCCAGCAGAGCAGTTTTACTAGAAAGGAAAAAAAACCCAAACCTCATGTTAGAAATATCACTACACGTGTAGAAGAGGGATGGAAAAGGGATGGAAGAAGGATAGTGATGAAATCAGCAGACTGGGATCCATCAACTTACTATCGGTAGCATATAATTTAGGAATGATTTGGGGCAAACAGTTTTAGTGCTACATCTGCATTACGAGGATAACAGTATTCTACTTGTGTGTCCACAGGCTGTTTACATCCTTTAAATAATTTTTTTAGTGAAATATATTGCAAATTTAAAGGCTTTTCAAACATAGCAGATCTCTCCTGTGAACACCAGCTAGAACTATTTTTTTTTTCAAATTGGATCTTTTTTTTTGAGCTACACAGTAATATGGCTTCAAAGTAACTATGTGTTATAGCTATTTTACTTAAGATCAGCACAGACGGGGACAGAACAAAACAAAACCGGAAATGATTTAGTTACGTAGGCACTTAGATCTGAATGCAGGTGCTCATACTCAGAGAAACAGGACAAAAATTTTGGCCTGCATGTACAAGTACATAAATTAAGAAGCAAGACATCCAATTCTTGTGACATACTTAGCCTAGCTTAGAAGATAGAAAAGATTCAGGTAGTTCAGAGAAAGCACCTGCACTTCAGGATACATATCAATCATGGATAGTCATCGGAACAAGTTTGTCTCAAGCCTGCAATGTCCACAGAAGCAGACAGAATGGACAATCTCCACTCCTGTTTATACCCAACATGGGCTGGCGCAGCAGGGATTGAATTAGAGACTTGCAGAGATAAAGTACAAGCTGCTACTGCAGCTAGAGCTGCTTGAGCTAAAGAGCCCTGGCTCCTCAGCTGAGGCTGGAACAAACTCATAACCCTGTTGACTGAGCACAGTAGGTTACAGACACTGAAGTGGCCTGCAAATGTTCTGCGATTCTTTCTGCCCAGTAAGAACACGCAGTCTGTAACAACTTCAAAGCTTTTTGTTCCATTTCTTCTGCAGTATACTAGCTCTCTGGTCAAAACATAAGGTTGAAAGTATGCCAAGGTATCCCTCTTTCCCTTTAAGCAATCACTCCAAACTTCTGCTCCTTGGAAATCTTTTACCTGTTTTAAAATCAGCCTTATTCTGGACTGGAATCCTTCCTGCTTTCTGCTCTCACTTTAATTTGCACTTGATGTTGACTTTGACCTTGGAGGATCCAAACTTCATTTCCTACCTAATTACTGGGAAACGTTGCAGTCTCCAAAATTCCCCCTCTCCTTGAACACTGCCATTAACTGCATATCTATGCGACTCAAAGCACAGTACCTGAGACAGTTATTTGGCATCCTTACTTAATGTTCAGCTGGATGCTGAACACTTTCGTATCTGCATATTTGAAATTCAGTAATTTGGGCATTACAACATTAAAATTATACATAAATAACTCTAGAATAGACTATCCATTCTTTTGCCAGGGCATGTTGTTGTCTGGTAGTTGCTTATACTTCATAATCTAGGGGAAGGCAAACTCCCTGTTCATTTGTTTATGTACATATGCGTCTTATCAATGTAAATATTTGAGTTTCTTTTGAACCCTACACAACACATTGATAGCCTGTAATGAGAGCTCGCAGATTATGTATTTGTGAGAAAATATCTCCTTATCTGTTTTTAAATTTCTAAATAATAATCCAGGCTGTTCCCTCAACTTATGAAATATTGCAAGAATTCTCATTGGACTTCATGCTATTAGGTAAATGTAATGCATACACCTTATTTTCTAGCACCTCCTTTTTCTCCCCCCCATGACCTTAAATATGATCTGAATTTGGTCAAATAGCGTACAACTGCGTTTCATGTAGTATGGTTGCACTTACTTGCATACCGGACACCTCCAAGTTCCTCTTTCACAGTTCAGTTGCAAGTAAGATTCCAGATCAAAGCACTAGGTATCAGAAAGAAACAAAGGGCGGGGCAGGGGGCGGGGGGGAAGGAAATCAAGGGAAAACACTGTATTAACTGAATCAGTTGGACAAAAGTAAAACCGCCCTTAAAAAAAGCCTACTAGCAATGAAAACTAAACCAAATACCTTACTTTCTCCCTCTACATTAAACATGTATATAGTTAATTATTTAGGTTGACAGACACAAAGAAATCCCATTTCATTAGGCGCTCTCATACGATAACCTAGCTAACGATACTGTAACAACACATGGCTGAGGGAATACTGCCAGGCCACTGGCATCTACTCACTTGTACATGCTTGCAATCATGACCCCTTGCTGGGAGCTGAATCCGCCGGAATGTGATGGGACACTTCAGAGACACTTTAATAGCAGTTTGCTCTACTCCATCTTCCCCATTTAGTGTTGCGTTGCCAGAGGAAGCTGCTACGCTACTGAAGTTCCTCTTTACTGTTTAGGAAGAAGGTATGTTTATGTGTGAGAAAACACAAGTGTACTGTAAATTCTAACGTAGAAATCTGAAAGAGCAACACTTCAACTTTTAAGGGCCAATTTAATGGACAATTTATTCACATAGGTGTATTCTGTGTAATTTAGAATGTTCTCCTGAACAGGCAAACCATCACACACACGCATATCAGCTATACCCTCAACCAAATAAAGTGCTATACAAGCACTTAAAGCAGCCCTAAATAAATAAAGAATAATCTTTCTACACGGGGCTTTTAGGTAAGTCAAAAACAAATATGGGGGAAAAGCCAGAGAGATTCTCCTGGAATGGGAGAGTCCTTGTTGGGAACTAAGCTTGTGTCCTTGGTACTTTGTTACCCTCACCCCAAAACCCCTCAACATTTGAGGATACCGAGGATTTAATCTACGCACATGATATTCGGGAAATTCCTGACAAGTACAGCTTAAGGTTTTCAATAAGCAAGTAAATCTCGTGTAGAAATAGCTTATCACAACTGAACATAGGCATTCTGGAAAGTCATCACCCACACAAAATAAAAACTCACTCTTAGTGATACAGTGTTCTGCTGGGAGAAGGCGTTTCTTTAGTAGACCTTGAAGTACGGAGCGAACTGATGGCCGGTGTACTAACTGCAACACGAACAAGTGTGACTGAAAGAAAACGCATTTTGTTACCAAGAGGACCAAACACAGAGGGTAAACACACTGCTGAACAGAGCTGCATTCTTCCCTTGGACACATGGCTTCCCTAAGTGCCTGATGCTTAAATACGAAAGCTGGTTCTGCTCTGCTGCGCACGTGTGCTCCCTTAGGGATATCTGCACGCTGCACAGTATGTTGTTCCATGCTCCAGGAGCATAACGTATACAAGGGCTTTAAAAAAAGCAAAGATTTTCTGCATTTTCTCCCTCCTTAATATTCAGAATACACAGGGCTGACGTATTCATCTCTGACATCAGGGTTTATTTTTAAAACCCTGGATTCTTTGACACAGTCGAGACTACCTGCCTGCCCTCAGACTACATTGGAAGTTGCAAAAATGATTTTCTACTGATGTGTCTGGAACCAACTGAATCTTATTCCCTAACACAGAACTGCTTGTGGATTCACAGGATGCTGCCCCTGCTCTTAGCCACCAGATAAATGACATTATGCAGAGAAACATCAGCGTGAAGTAAAGCAAAACGGGTGGATGGCTTCTTGTCAAAATGCCTCACACTGCGACCTTGGGAGAGGTAGCAGCTTGCCTTCTCGTCAGTGACAACAGAACAGTCAAAAGCTCAGACTGTACGTGTGCAACAGTCTGCATTAAAAATACAGTACTCATCCCCAAGAGTAACTAAACCATGGAAAAGGAGAAAGGTCTAGACTGCATCATGGAATATGAGTTTTTCATCTGAAAAGCTATTTGAAAAATCATCACCACCACCAATGATTATGGTGTTGATGTTCTCGTGTCAAACCAAACACAGTTTAATACCCTACGTAAATGAAATCAGAACCAGACAACAGTCTGCATCACAACAATCTACTTCTACATTAATACACTTTAGCTGCCTCGTTACACAGGCACACACTAAAGAGGTAGGAGATCAGACTCCCTTCCTCCCCTAGATCACAAGCCTTTCCAGAGACATCGGAAGGACTCCACTACATTCTGCAATAATTCAGCAGCAAAAATTTCCATATTAGCACTCTGACTGTGTCAACACCATCCAACAAGCACCTTACCAGAAAAATGCATGGAAATAAATGAGTGTAAGGCTCTTTTAGCTAAGGCAACCTTTGCAAACTGTACTAAACAGCAAACTCAGCATCAGCAGCTGCAGCCGTGAGCTCAGTGTACTTACACAACAACATGCTGTGACTGTAATTTGAATCGTGTTTCTTCCTGGCTGGCAGACGTGCTTTAGGTGCAGAGGTTTATGAGATGTCTTGTTGTCGCCACGTTCAATGGTAAGTGGGGTTGCATTAACGCTGACCTGGACTGAAGCTGGCCAGTTTGTGTTCATTTGTCTGTCTTCATGGTGATAGCACTTGAACTGTAATTCCAAGTCAGACCTGTACAACAACCAATAAATCTTCCTTTAACTTTGCTTTCACATTGCAGAGGGAGGTCGTTTTGATGCTAGGAACACTTTTCTTTATCAATCAGATTATTTTTCTAGAACTATTGCCAATAAAGGATATAACATACTTTCTTCATAAAAGCCCTTAACAGAAGCAAGTCGTGATGAAATAATGATGCAAGCATGCCACACAGTTGTTGTTAATATTTTACACTTATAAAGGACTTTCCAAGGGAACATCTCAAACCACTTTGCAAAACTAGACCATGGAATGATCCTGCAGAAAGAAAAATGTTAACTTCCTGTCTGTTAAGAGTTAAGAACAAGAAAGTGATACACTGCAGTGGGTTGTGCTGGAAGACTGTGGATTCTTCACTACTTCAGAGCATTTGAATGAACACTTGTCAGACAAAATACAGGTACAGCTAACCCTGCCTTGGAACAGGTAAATCGACTAAGATAAAATGACCCCTGCATCTCTCCCTCTGTGTTTCTCTGATTCCAAATTAACACAGATGTGGATTAAATCTACCCAATTTAGACCTTCTTACAGAGCATGAATTCCTCCCACCTCTCCAATAGTAACTTCCACACACTATTTAGCTCCTCAAAAATTAGTTATGCAACACCTCCAAAAAATGAAGAGGCTGAGATTAAGTTAATCACAAATTAAGCGAGTAAAGACTATGACTTCAGTTTCATACGTGGATGTTAACCTTGTGTTAGGAATGAGTAATTTGAAGAAGAAATTTAAAAGAACATGAAGAACTGAACTGAAATGTCAGGATTCTGCTGTTAATGACAGCAGAAGACAGCTGAATGTCTATCTTTTATACTTGAAAATCTAGGTGCTCATTTCTTCATCTTGCCTGAAGGAAGATATCTTGTAAGATCCATGAGAAACAGCTCATTCAGGAGATCACCACCTTAACTGCCATTTTCCTTATCCAAAACCAGAGATTTCAATTCTGATTTATTCTAGATTTCAAAACATCAAGATTTACCGCTGGATAAAAGCATGGGTTTTTTAAAAAAAAACAAAGGCATAAAATACAAATTACCTGTCCTTTCAACATAATCCAACTATATTAAGTCTTTCCAGGCTTTTTGTCAACATTTTATTAATGATTTTTTGAAAGCTCTCTCTGCAAGATCCACTGGAGATTCTCACCTCACGAGAACACACCGCAGTCACCCAAACCCGGAAGGAAGCAAGGCTTGGTACCTCTGATATAAAAACCAAGCAGATTAAGTGTGTTCCTGAGGACTCTGAGCAGGCCTGCTGAATGTCACAGAACAGCGACAGAGCTCAAGAGACCCTCATGTTCTTAGCACACAGCGTCTCCACCGTGGGACGCTATTAATAACTGAGCAGTGCTAAGACTGAACTGGCTTCCAGGCGACATTTTCCTTGCCTTCAACCTTTCTGTTTCTCGTAACCATGAAAAGTTCCCAGCAGGGAGAAAAATAGTTGCATTGCTACTCATTATGTATGTACATGTGAGAGGTTTTGCCGAATATTTTAACTGGCAGACAAATATTAAGAATTGGCTTGATTCCACCATTCTCTATAAAACCAAAATCCGTCCACACATGTGACTAATTCATTTTTCTGGAACCCATCCAGCCCTGAGTTAAATGTGAAATGACTTCATTACAGGACCATCCGTTCTCCCCACTATTAACAAGCTTTTCAAAACAGCAGACCTGAGCACAGTTTACCTATGAGTCTTCATTAAAATAAGTTTAAATAAAGGCTATGTGTTTGGTGAGCTAAGGAAGAAAGAAAGAACAGATATTAAGAAACAGCCTCATGCCTCAGTGCAGCACTATAAATCTACTGAATGAGCCAGCACAATCCCCAGTAGTGATTACTTATTAATAAGAACCGGCAAATAGCTGCCAAAACTCCCTCTGCTGCGAGTACTCCACGATAATGAAATGCAAGTAAGCAATAACTGACCTCAAAGTTAGGTGTTAATTATTGGATGTGGTCTGCCTGCAATCTCCCTCCCTTCCAACCCCCAGGCTACCTCAGGGTAGGGGTGCACTGTGGCAGCAAGGACTCCTGCATCCCGCATCAAGCCTCAGCTTTAGAGCCAGAGTCCATCCCTGGGGCAGGGAACTGAGCGTACCTCTCTGCTCACCTCACGCCCTCCACACCATGAAAATAGAAGTCTCAAGTGGATTCCAGTGAACGGGAAGAAGATCCTCACAGGGAAAAAAGCTGAAGCTACAAGTTATCACTCCCATTAAGGTCAGGGGGTATGTGGTCCAGGCTCAGGAAGAAACTGAAAGTGAGGCAGGCGTAACAGAAAATGTGCTTAAGATGCTGCATTTTACCATCTCAGCTGCTACACCTGTGAAACAACCTCCATACAAGATCCTGAGCAACTACCCAGCCTCCGCAGTGCACAGAGACAATGCTCAAACAATGTAATCAGCAGCCAGGATAAACACTGAGATGCTTTCTGAGAAAAACAGAACGAGAAGCAAAATTATTCTGTGATATCTGAAAATATACAAATTAAAAAAAATTAAGGCTCTGATTGTCATTTGATCTGAAGTCCTTCCATGAGCATGATGGAATCAGGACATAACCTGGAATCACTTATGCAGTTCTACATTAAATGCAGGAAAGTACCACCTAGGAAAACTATTCCTCTGTGCTGGAAAGTAGTACTCACTGTAAGTGAAAACCAGAAGCCTTTGTACATGGAAAGCTATGCTCCAATATTTCTGACCTGTCCTTACTCGTGGAGTCATAGGATAGGGGGAATTTAGGAAGTTAGTTTCTAAAGTTTGGAGGATTTAAAGCACTTATCTTTCCAAATGATTTTACCAAGCCTCTAAATCAGGTCCTTCATCAGTGTGTTATTTTTCATTATCAGATACTCTGCTCCATTTAATTTAAGCATAAACCTGAACAGCCCTGTAGAGCTACTCCTGCAACTAACATTTCACAGACCACAAAGCACCTAGGACTTCAGAGTCTCCCAAATGGAAGTGTGCACTGGTATGGGTCATGCACGTCCCACACGTGTTCCACCCAGAGCAGAAAGGATGGAACAGTTGCAGTGATTTTTCAAACACTGCATGCTGTATACTATCAGCAAGGAGATGCAACACAGATCAGGAAGCACTTTAGAACGTGTCTCTGGAAAGTGACAGGTGAGAGTGTCTGTGAGTTTAAAGGGCATTTTTCCTATCTAGGCCACAATTTTTAAAGTGAAATTCATGGCAAACCTAAATGAAGTTCATCTGGCCTGGCACTCCTCCATCACTGGGTGCAAGACTTCCTCGCTGCAAGACTGAGCTTACCTCCACATCAGTGTCTGATGAACAGTTGGCCGTAAGTGAAAGACATGGTTACTGACTGCCAGGTTGTGTTCCAGCCGGAAGGGCTCCAGTACAACACCATCTCTCACGGGAAACGTCAGACGCAGCTCATCATTGTGGTTGGCTGGGATCGAAGAGGGAGAGAAAGCGTGAACTTTCCCTTTAGCATCTGCAGTGCAATAATAATGTGTATATTTATACAGAATAGTAACAAATGGCACAGTGATCTGCTACTGGGTCTAACTTAGCAGGTTCATACACACAAAAAAGAAAATCACAAGTAACTACATCATCTAACTGATACAAGTAACAGGGCTCAAACTGATAGTGACAGCAACCCGAAGTCTTACATTCTCCCACACCTAACATTAGGACGTTAGCATTCCAGCCATGAACAGAAACCAGGCATGGCAAGAATTCCTGTTTTTTATTACTGGATAGGTTCTGTGTCCAGGCTTACACTGTTGGCAGAAGACTGGCAACAAATCTCTTAATTATGGCAAACTGTGATAATGCTTATTTTCCCTGCTTTGAACTGGGATCAACATTACCCAATTAATTCCAACAGTTTCATCAGCTGAAACTAAGCAATGACTAAAGACACTAATATTCAATTACTATCTGATCTCATAAATGAGGTTTTATGGTAACTTACAGCTAGTCTATGAAGTTTAAATGTCTTTAAATGCTGTGCTCTTGCCCAAATAATACTGCAGGCCACCTTCTTCTACTTCATTTTTCAGCTATCCTGAAACACCAGCTGCGAACTGCTAATGCAGCAGAAGTTATTTTACAGAAAACATTAAGGTACTCCCAGTTCCCTAGCAAATGATATCTCCTATTGTTCATCAGTCACTTCAAAACTTCAAATATCTTGTGCTATTATACAGCCAGAGAGATCTTGTTATTCCTGCCCTGTTCCCAGCCAAATGTAGTTGTGACGTTGAGTGGCTTTGAAAGGAACATATATCAATTTTTGGCATACTACTGAATATTCTTAAGAAGCCCCTATGGATCACAATAGGGACACCACTATAAATATTCACATTTAACGCTATTCTGCAGTGATGTTCAATGAACAGCTTTGCCCTTGAACAAAACAGACAACAATGAAAGTTCATACAATAAACAAGCCTACCAAGCACACATAACGCAACCCAAAATCAAGCGTTTTATCCTCAGGAAGCGTATCAAAGGAATACTTCAGGAGTAAAATCCTTAGAAGTTTAAACCTGGAAGAACTTTTCTGATACTCTGTTTAAGGACGGGATAGCAATCTTTCTCTTTCCTGTCCACTAGCTCTAGTGAGCCTGCACCGTGCATGCCACCTATCACAACTTCGCAATCAGAGCCTCTCCCAGAGCAGTAATCAGAGCTAGCTTCCAGACTCTGAAATGCATGTGGCAGAGAACAGAGCAGGGACAATAAATGACTGTGGGGGCATTCTGTTTGCTACTCACTTGGAGGTGGTGGTAACGCATTGATATTTGGTTTAATGTCAGGTGGGAATGGTGGTTTGACATCCTGGTTAGGTGACAGGTATGGAGGAATATTGCTCCCTGGAGTCATAGGTGGCGTGGGGTTTCCTGGAACAGGTGAATGAGGGTAATTTGCCACAGGTACAGGCCTTGATGGCTAGAAAATAAATAACATCACATTGTTATTGCAGTCTGAAAATAAGAATAATAAGCCTTGTGAACTGTACTGCTATCAAACACCAAAGACTACAAAGATGGTAGGGAGGCCCTTCTGTCTCCAGAAGGACAAGAAACCACAGGACATCCCATAAGGCCTTCGGGAAGAGGCAGAGTAGGAGAGCAAAGCAGGAACTGAAACCAGCAGACCAGCCAGCTTAATTCAGGCAATGACGAGATACAAGCAAGGCTGCCAAGAGGCTTATCATGTTCCTCTGAATGCTCTCTTTCCTAAACCAACCAGCCATTCGCTTCAGTTTTTCCACACCACGCCAACCTACCCAGCCCTTTCTATCTCCAGCTTCCTCCCAAAATAGCCCCGGTGCACAAAAGCCTACATGAAAAACAAAATCCAAAGACATGCAATTAGAATGTCTGTGTCCCTTTTACTTCCATCTATCCTTTCTTCCACCCCTGTCCAACTCATCTACTCAGAATTAAAGCTCTGGGGGTCAGGGCGTGTCTTATTCTGTGTACCTACAATTTGATTCTGTTCTTAGTTTGCTGCTGAATAAGACAAACTAAGAGAAAAAGGATAGTTAAGTATAAATAGTAGCTATAGTATTAAAACACCATTGGTGTTGTTTCTTGTAATTAAGGGGATGATTGCAGTTAACCGAATAAACCAATGACGATGATGCGAAGGAAGCTGCCATTAAACAAAACTGCAATTGCATGGCACTCTCTTGTAATAGCTCGTGTACCATAAGCACATACACATGAGTGTCAGAAGATGAAAATCTTTACAGACGGCCAAAGTATCAGGACTTCAAATCTGATTCTGTATCTAAATGCTGTGGTGCTAGCCTACGATACGCTAAAGTACACAAGAGAGCTGCGTTCTGAAATCTTAAGCATTTACATTTCCAACCATCTTTGCTTTTTTCTTTAACATGTACAGTTACTATCTCCACAATCACTACAATTCAAAGGTTCAGGTCCTGTCTGTAGCAAGCTGGAATTTTTCCCCTAGCCAGGAAAATCTCCCTTCTTAACAAGGTCTCTTATCTTCTAACTGGTTCCAGAATGGTTGATATTTGAATACAAAATAACATTGGAAAGACCACAGATTCCCTGTTAGAACTATCCTGTAAAAAAAAAAACCCCAAACTTAAACCCCGCGTAAAATAAAGACACGTAAAATGTATTAAAAAAAAATCTGTCGCTTAAATTCAGAGAGATCTGCTGTTATTTTAGCATAAGTGACTGCACTGGAATTACAGTAGTTGAGGATCTGTCTCTTCCTCGTGTTCTTCCTGGCAGTGTACTGCAAAAGCTGCCATGATGCACAGGCATTCCTTTGGGTGCCACAGTGGACAGCTTGGTTGCACGTAGAACAGATGCTCTATAGTAAAGGTTTTTTTTTTTCCCACTCTTTTTTCAATGGTGTTTTCTGTGTGAATCACACCGCAACAATTCTGGTTCAAGGCCAATGTGCATCTTAGATTCTTTCAGCCTACATTCAAAACCAGAATGCAGTCCAGAGACTTCAACAGCTAATGCTTTAAGAGCAGGTCAGGCCATGGATGGTCCTCCTATTTTTATACTCACTGGAGTGCCTGTGTGCAAAAGATCACTTTTGTGCGTACTTCAAAGATGTCAAACCTCAGCAAGCCCTCAGTACAAGCTCCATTTGGATAATACTAAGTGCTCAAGATGTAGCCATAAACCAGGTTTTAGGCAACATTTTAACAATTCTAATTCTTGCCCAAAACAAGCAGCACAGAGGCAAAAGAAGGAGAAAAGGGGAGGGAAGAGATCGGAGAATGTCACACAAACTTCAGTTCAAAGATGAATTCTGCAGCTGGAACAGCTTTTAAGCTTGGGCTGGCTTAATCCAACAGTGACCACTGTAGCTCTGAAATTGGGATCCTGCAATGTGGAACTTATTTATTACAAATTTCCAAAGTTGTATTCTTGCAGGTGAAAATATTACACCTGAATCCCATTAGGTACTTCTTTTTACATGCTATATTTAAAGCAAAACCAACATTTCCTTGTAAAAGCCTCTAATGAGCTGCAGTAACATTCAATTTTCTTTATGAACTGCTCTGAAGTTACAATGCAACTTGGCTGATTGACTTGATTCTGTGATATCCAAAACGTTAGTAAAAACACTGTGCTTTTTTCTCTCTTTCCTTTAATTACGTAAAAGCAGTATCTATGAATTCATTAATGTGACTTCATTCATAAATGTCTACCAGAAGGCAACAAGATAATCTAAAAATTCTTACCTTGTAATACTGCCCCATGTTGACTGTTGGAGGAGGGTACTGCCCTGTGTTTTGCTGGCTTGGCATCCTCTGTCCAGGATAGTTGGGAGATGTAAGGGGTCTTGGAGGGTTGGGAGTGGGGTACTGACCAGGCTGGTTTGGAAACTGGCTATTTGGTCCATACTGCTGGTTTCCATAATTCGGCTATTTCATGACAGAGATGAAAGAAGACAAAGATCTGTTTCATGCAAGCAGCTGTCTTGAATTGATTATTAGCATACATTCAATAGTGGAATCAAAACAAACAAAAAACTCCTCAACTTAGTGCCACTCATGCCTAAACCAGGGCCCTGATGGCTGGAGGTGAACACTCACTCAAAAGCATAAAAGTCCCGCAAACCAAAGTGGGAAAGAATAACCATGTACCTTAACACACACATAACACTCAGCCTTGCAGCGCTGCCAAAGGGCACCATGTTTGAAGAAACCAGAATTACAACCAGATGCAATGTTCACAAAAATCTCTGTGTTTTTGCAAGTGCTACCAGCTCCATCCCTGGGGCTTCTTTTCCAGATGGAGAATGAAAGCCCAAAAAGAAAAAGTAACATTAGGAAAAAAAAAAAATCCTGGAATGGGCAGAGAATAGAAGCTGTGTTGTCCATGTCTGTCTTCTCATACAACTGCTATGCTGGCCCTGAGCTAAGAGTGTTTAGCAATACCCTAACAACTAAATAGAAGTTATTACTAGTCATAAACACCTTGCTAGTGCTAGCTAGTACTGTGCTGCAGTTTTGGAATCAAAGTCATGAAAACCAGAACTTTAAAGGTAATAAAATGTCAAATTGAAAAATTAACTGATAAATAAGAAGTTTCCGTAAATGAAGCTTTCAAAAACCAACAAGCAAATAGCATCTACAGGATCTGCAGAATTCCAGACCAGCAAGCACGTAACATTTAGGGCACTGTTCAGTATTGACTTCTTGGGAACATGATCATATTCACTTACAATGAAAAACCTGCTTCTGAAGCAGCAGAAGGGGATTTACAGTCTTCCTTAAAATATGAAATCTGAAGATAAAAATTAACTGAACAAGTTACATTCTGTGTTTTCTTGAATTAATTGTAGAGTAACTGGCAGTAATTACAGAGTGAAAAGCCTTCCCAGAGAAGCAACTCCTACAAAGGCACATAACCTTTTTTATTTAATTAATTTTTTTAAAATTAAAAAAAGAATAGTTTGCAGATCAGGAAAGAAACGTAGCTCAATAATAAATGTTTGCTATATTTTCTGCATGCCCTGGTACTCTTTGCTGTATGTTTTCTATGAACTCTTACTACCATTATTACAGTCAGGGCAACATCATAATATTCAAAGCTCTACACCTGGAGTTATAGCTGTTGTAGTAGTCTCAGTTTAATACAGAATTTTACCAGGAAATCATCTCTGAAGCCAGTAACTGGTGGCTAGATTTGTAAAAGACATTTAGGTGCATATAGATGCTGAGAGAGAGTTGGTGACATTCTGAAAAAACATCTACTGCCCGATTCACATCCATTTGAACAGTAAAATGCATCGGTGCTTTTTAAAAATCCAAAAGCTTGTCTGTCTACATCTTTGGTTGTCTACGTTTAAAATTTTAACCCTAAGTGTTTTGTCCAAGGTCATAATACAAGTCGATAGCAATGTAATCTTGTCTACAAAGCCACTCAGATCTCAGCATGGGAACTTAGACAGAAATACCACACTCCAAATAAACTTACATTAGATAAATGCTGACACAGAGGGATTTGAGTTCAACATGATTTATATTCATCTCAGTGCCTATGAAAATCAAGCCTCAAGAAGTTTGGAAAGCAACTGGTCTTTAAAATAAATGTTATTACTACTGGTGTTTATACAACGTATGCCCTGTATTTCTTTAGAACGATAAAACATCCAAGAAAATGCAGATCACACACGTGTTGGGCTCAAATGAAGTATTTCACCTTCAACGTCTTCTTTAAGTTGTCATGTTAAATAAATCCACTCCTGTGAAGGAAGTCTGCTTACAATCTATGAATTCGCCATCTAGCATGAGAATCTCGAAGTGACATTTTAAGGGCTCAACTGGTTTTGGGCCTTTCTTGGTTTTAATGACTGTCACCTTGACTAACATAGCAAGGGCCAACCTGAATACTTTAGAAGCTAAAAAGGAAGAACTGCTGCTGCTCATATTTTAACAGCAGTATTCCTACCAAGGCTAGAACAAAGACATACCTATCGTACAGGGACACACACCACACATAAGGTAGCATGTTGCAACTTTCAGTCAAAATAATAGTGCATGCAAAATATGATTTATTTTATTACCTCTCCTGGGTACGGTCTCTTTATGCCCTGTATAGGCAAAGACTGGGGGCGTGGGCCTGGGTAGGCTTGCTGAGGCATCCTCTGCCCATGGGTGCTGAAGGGACTCATTCCAGGAGGCCGGGGCTGGTTCATACCCATGGGTGGCCCACTCATGCTGGAAGGCGTCATTCCTGCTCCCATGCTTGCTGGGTTCATGTTGCCTGGCATAGAAGCAGGGCCACGAGGACCAGGCTGGTTCATAAACTGGTTGTTGTAAGCCTGAGTTGGACCCATCTGGAAAGAGGAACAAACCTTCAACGGAAGAAGAAGAAAAAAAAAAAAAAGAATAAAATGCGACATGCATTTAAAATGGGAGGAGGGAGCTGAACATGCTTTTGGGAGAGGGAAGAAGGGGAGGATTTATGTCGCATTTTCTTTCAATGTTCTCCAACATTTGACGGGCAGTGATGTTATTTATAATAAAAATTCAATTGGAATTGTAGAGGGCATAAGAGAGAAAGACAGACATAAGTCTAAGGTGAGCAATTAAATCGTTTAAATTGGCTAGTCTATTACTGTAAGGTAACAGGTTAGGAAGTTGGCTGTGTAAATACAGCACAACACTACAATTTCTATGACATTGTGCTTCTTTACATCACCTGGCATATGGGCCCATATACTTCAAAACTCAGAGAGGTAAAAAAGCTAAGGAGGAAAAAACCTGAACTGATCAAACCCTTGTTTATTTAAAAAAAAAAAAAATTATTGCATGCAGTCATGACATGCTGGATGTTATGGATCACCAGAAACGCATGTCTCATATAGCTGTTCTCATAGACAACATTATTAAAAAGCAAATCTCTTTCCTGCTGTTGTTTCCTTGTTTGAAGGGATAAAAACAACCAACCAACTGTAGTTAGCAAAGTAAACAATTACCCAAGCGGTACAAAACCTATTCCAAGATTCTGGAACATTTCACCAGGTACTCAAATTTAGAGGTTCACAGGGCTGGCAAAGGCAGCGATAATATATCACGTCACGTGCAGCCGTAACTTTAGGTAATCTTCAATTCTTTTAAGGGGCAGTCGCCAAACTACAAAATACACTTAGGCAAGATTCATTGGGAAAAACACGGGAGACCGATTCATACCTACATACACACATTCCACCAGTTTCTCATAAGCATTTATAATCATGCTCATGCACAAAAAAAATAAAGTAGGCACCCTAATAAACAGGGGAGTAAGAAGGACAGCCCAGTCTCCTGTAATGGTCCAGATCAGGCAGGTATGAAGACGTAAGGGTTACTCTCTTACCGGTCCGTACTGGTTCATGTCCTTATTCTGTGTTTCCTGAAGGGCTGCCACAGTGGCTGTAGCTGTAGCTGTAGCTGTAGCAGCTGCAGCCGCAACTGCAGCAGCGGCGGCAGCTGCAGCTGGCTGGGTGAAATCAGCTGGCGGCCTCGTGTGTGGGGGGATACCCATTCCTGCAGGGGTATTTGGGCCTCCAGGGTAACTAACAGGGAAGAAAAGAAAAAAAGAAAGAGAGAGAGAGAATTAAGACATGCCTGGTGGATTTTGTTTTGAATGTTGGTGTGATCCTCATCTGGAACTGTTCCAAAACCATGTATCAATAACTAATGAAAGCCAGCAGGACGGGGAATTAGGTGTGTACATGAGATACAAGTATTGCTCAGGTGCAACAGTCATAGGGCTACCACCAGGATTGCAAGGCACCACCATTAGTTGTTTTGGGGACAGTGAACTGCTTTGCAGCTCTGTAGCTTACTGCAAAGTTGAACTGAAATCCTGAAAGTTGATGCATGCTCCTTTTCCCAATAGTGTAGGGGCAGACTGCACAGCAGCATGAACAGAGAGCTTCCTCCACTAGAGCACGTTCATCTGCCTCAGTGGTAAATTATGCCAAGTGTTGCCGATGTTGTAAAAGCATTTCGCCCTGAACCTCAGCAGAAAGGCCAGGAGAGACCCAATGCAATCAGCTCTACTGGATTCCACATAACATATTTTGCAGTTCCTACCCAGCTCGCCTATTGATCATAAGATAAATTAAGCTAAACCGTGCCTTTCCCACTCCAAGACATCAACTATCTTTATAAATATGGGCCAATATACTGTGCCCATTTTAGAGATGTTAATACAAAGCTAAAGAAACATTCTGACTTGAGTTCAAGGTCACTCGGTAGATCAGTGGCAGAGATGAAAGGAGAGGTAAGTTCCCTGAGGCCCAGGCTTATATTCTTCACAGTAGACTGACTATGCTAACAACCTTTCAGCAGGCTTTGCAGAGGGACCATAAATAGTGGTTTCAGTTAAGTGCACTTACCACCCTTGTTTACAAAGCATAGACACAGAAAGTCAAAATGTAACAAAACCCAGGCTATTGGTTTTGGCTTGTTTCACTAATGCAGCATTTGCTTCCCCGAAATAAATACACAGCTTGACCATCTCTCTTAACAAACATCTTCACCCCGAATTCTTTTCAAATTCCTGCTGTGGAGTAAGTCTTTGGGCAGAAATATCCCATTGCATACGAACCTACTTTGCCTAATACTCAAGCTTATTCCTCCATATGCATGTAGAAATTATACCATCAATACCTTTCACATCCTGGCCTTATTAAATGTTAATCATTGCTAAGCCTGTGGTCTGTTTAACAATCTCTCTTAATTAAAACTTTATTTTGGGGGTTTATTAGAGCTAATTGATTGACCTAAGCCATTTCCATTTACTGTGATGAATTTCATTGCAGTTTGGGTAGCTGATTTCCAAAGCTGTAAAAGCAGTATGCACTTCAGTTAACCAGCAGAAAATAGCTACTGAGACTGTATGTAATTAAAATAAGCCCATGACACTTCTGCCAGGTCACTAAAACAAGCTTCATCAACTACTTACATCCATTTTTCACCTCACACAAGTAAATCTTACCTGCCACCAAAGCCTCCACTTCCAGGATAATTGGGTCGCCCATACATGCCCTGCTGTATGTATGGCTGAGTGGAGCCTGCCTTGGCTGAGAATTGTTGCTGCTGTCCAGCAAACTGAGGGGAATTGATTCCAGGGTTGCTGGTAGTCATCCCAGAAGCCATGGGATTTCCTGCTGGGTTCATAGGGTTATTAGCATTTGCCATTGGATTTCCCAGCACCTGTGAGTAGAAATATGAGAATAAGGGGCTGTACCTTGAACTACATCAAGCAAATTAAGCTGATTTGCTGCAATCCATAAATTACAATATAACCACCCTGTACTCTGAACTCTCATGAACATACACCTTGTTGATATCTAGGTGCACGTTCCTGGTGATTTCTCCTTTTCTTTTGCCATTTCCAAACAGAGTTTCTGATCTCTAATTATCCTTCGCAGGAGGTGTTTAACTAGATGGAACCCAAACTAACACGCTTATGAAAAAAGTTACAATGAAGACCTGCTAGAACCATGCTCTGTAGGTGACAAATTCATCCAGTTAAGAGCAAGTACATGCTTTTTCTTTTTTTTTGATGTAGGACTTCGAAATAACTTGCAAATATTGTCTCATTGGCATACTGTAAAGGGTACTACAGATACAAAAACTGTGAAAGAACAAGATTTCAGTGGCTTAACCTGTTCTTGAATCTAACTCTCTCTAAAGTGTACAGAAGTCTGTCAGTTGTTTTTATTGCTTTTATTCCCCCTCCCCCCCAGGTTGAACCAAAATTGCTATGATTTCCGTTGAGATGTAAGTATGGTTGCTTATGGATAACCTGCATGGAAACCTGTCTCCTACTTGGGAAGAAATTTAGTGATCATGATTTTTGCAGAAGACCAAGTCATCAGCTTTGGAAATTTGTGAATGGGAATTGGTGAGCCCAGCTCACTCCTTTCCCTCAGGAAGCATGAGGACTTACGGGAAACTCTGTCATTCATTTCAATCTGCTCTGAACAGCTACAACCAAGCTTCATGTTTCAGAGTTTCACGCTTCCCTTGAAGTGATTCTGAAGAAGCATTTTCTTTCTACCAAAGCACTTTTTTTCTTTTGTTGCACATTCCTCTAAGTATTGTGAAGAGTTCAAGTTACATTACAGTGTTTTTATAATAAAACAAAACTCTGAGTCTTTTTTTTTTCCCCTTTTCCTTTTGTCTTTTTAAGTGTGAAAGATTTTCACAAGAAACTATATTTCCACTTTCTGGCCAATGTATAGACCTAACCTGTTTATTCAGGTGTTCTGCTCCCAGATGGGATACCTTTTCTTTTAAGGTGTTAAAAAGAAATCAACAATGATAAATGATGTTATAGATCCTGTAACTGTTTCCTCTATTTTTTTAAGAAATGATTTGCTACAACCAGTGCTTACATAACTGCCGTGTGAGTATCTATATGACTTGGCCGCTGAATGATTTCTTTTTCAAATGGCTCGATCCACAACAATTTTGTTTTTAATTTTCTGACCAAAATTAAAATACTAAAAAAAAAAAAAAATCCACAGAAAATTTTGTATGGGATCTAGTATCACTTGATTTGAAAAAGGTATAAAAGACAAGTTAAATTTATGTACCATTTGCACTCATTAAAGATGGTGATGTGTTTAGAGCACTTAATCCACAGTGTAAGAAAAAGCTAGCCTGTCCGAGAGCTTGATTTGTGTTACATCCCTTGAAGAGCACATTATCACAAATAATTGGCATCTCCTTCATTAAAGCCGCTTCTTTTTGTATAGCTTAATTCAATATATATTGCAGAAGAAAAAGAGAGGTAAGAGCGGAGAGAACCAAATGAAAATCCAGTAAGTATGGCTCTCACCTGGAAGCCAGGAGCTCATACTTCTGCTCCAATGCATATTGAAATATTTTTGTGAAGTAAGGCAGTATTAACAGCAGAGGTTAAAAAGAGCACAGCCTGTAGCTGGTAGTTAGCACCTCAGCGTGGGTGTAGACTTGGCACTGGATTTCACCAGCCCACAAGCATGACACAACCCCAGGTAAAATCAACAATAACTGTCATTTGGTGAAATCTAGCTAGAAATTTTATTTTTAGTAAAACAACTCTTCAAATTCAATCTGAAATTCCCAAGAGGTTTGGAATTACCTCAAAATCATGCTTTTGGTGTTGAAACCATACAGGGCAAAATACATGCTAAACCCAAGCCTGACATTTGTATGCAGCTAAAGGAGTTACTGACTCAACCTCTCAGACACCTCCTTACCGATGCCACCAAAGAGGACATGACTGGAAAAAAAAAAATGCAGTGCGTACAACAAAGAGAACACAGACACTGTTATTGATCCCAAGAGGATTTTCCAAAAAGCTTAACTGTTTTGCAAACATTAGTGAAAACCCATCTCTACAGGAGAGGGAGCATAAAAACAAAGCTTACCTGGCTTTGAGAGGTGTTAGTCACACCCCATACTGTGGTGACTACCGATAAAGAGCCTGGAGGCTGGTTGGTATTTTGCTGCCAGGGAACAGAATCGTAAGGGAAAGACCCATCACTGCAAAAACAAATGTTTAGGAGGGTGAGATTTTTGGATGTTTAAACAGTGGCAAGTTGCTGGCAGGGACAAAGGGATTAACACCTGACATGACCTTAACTCCCCACTCCTCCTTCCAGTATTAGCCTAGTACTCTCAGAGGCATAAAGTTTCCTTAATAACAATGTGATCATATCAAAACCCCACAGAACTAATGAATTCCTTAACTATACTGAAGCACAGGGCTTTTACCATAAAGGTCTGTTACCAATGGAAGTAAAAATAAACTCAGGGGCAGAGTTTCAAACAAGGACACTAAGCCAGTTGCTCAGAAGCACTTATTTTTTGCAATCCATCTCAAGCTCCTCAACAATCACTGCTTCAGCTGCCTCGTATCAATTCAATTAGATCTTGAGACCAGACTGCAGCTCCACTGTCTGCACTGGGTCCCCAAATGGCCAGGAAAGCCTTTAAAGGAATAGCAGTTCAACATCATTTTGAAAAGTAAATTGAAATTCAGATAGTGTTCTCCCACACGATGGATAAGCTGCATGCCAAAAACAGTATTAGCTAATCAGCATTCCAGAAAATCAACTGCAGATATACAACACATCTTTCAGATAAATATGTGGATGAGAGGATTGGGTTTTTCCATTACCTTTGTCCACAGATACAAGCAAACATTTCTTACAGTTCTTTTCATATGAAAGCATTGGTGGTTTCAAAATGAACACAAGATAGGTATGCATCTAGTGTAATTAATGAAATTAATGTTAAATCCAGTGAAAGTAACTATTAATCCCATAACTGTAAAATATATGCCACTTGAAATTTGCTCATTCTCATACTATTAACTTGTAAATTAGATTTCTATTTGCATGTATGTACACATACACGATCTTTCCTCATCTAGATACATATACCATTTAATACACACACACATTGCGCTCTCATTATCAAACACCATTGACTGGTATTTTATACCAAGAACTGCATTTTTGCCTGGAATACCAGCATCACTGGAATTCTATACATGGCTACCTTGCCTAAAGAATCCATACAGGCTCTACGAGCATTGTATCCATGTGCTTCAAAGCCTGCACCATGAAGTGCCACACAATGAACTCATACAAGACATGGTGAGACAACCAACCTGCCAAAGTCCTAAAAAGGGCTCTGTGGCAGACCAGGGAGCTGACTCTCCCATGTCCCCAGACAGCACTCCAGGCTTGGACCACTTCTCCTTCCTTTTGTGCTGTGAGCCAAAATGAAGGACTACCCGTGTGTTTATTCTTTAGCCTTGTTCATAACACCTAGCGTAAATCGTTTAAGAACAGGAATTGCATTGCACAAAGAAGTGCACACACATGTGATAAAAACTGCCCATGTCCCAAGTAACCAATAATCTAATAACAACAGCAACTGTGTAAGGTAAAATGAAACAAGTGAATACATTTTACAAACAACTAGGAGATTACAAACAAATTCCATAATGCTGTGCCAGCACAACAGCATTGTATTAGAACATAACTGTGAATTTGAACTGACCTATTTGTTTCAAAATACCCAAATTGAATTAAGAAATAAAATCACAAAAAAAATTAAAATGAATTAAATTAGGGAAAAGAATAATTTCCCCTAACAAATAATTAGGGAAAATTAATGGAAAACAGTAATTCTCTAAAAGATGCTTGACATGTAATGTTTACGTTGACAGCATCCATATAAAATAACGTGTGAATAAGGGCATATTTAACACCTTGCAATCAGTAAGTCCTCCTAGCCCCCTTTTTTTTTTAAAATATTTTCTCTTAGAAGGATGAAAATCTTCACCTTCTCATTCAGAGGCTCAGACAATGGCTTCAGTGACTAATATTTGCAAGTGACACAACACTTCAGCAAGTCCCCTCCACCAGCATGGAGACAAATGACGACTAACCCAGAATTTGTGACTGCTATGAAGCCTTCTTTTTTCCTGCTCTGAGTGATGCCTCCTACTTTACTTCCTTCTCTGACTGTTTTTGATGATGTCTGCTCTGTGATTTGTTTGGGTATTTATGGCACATAGGAGTGTTTGTATACTTCAACGACTACAAAGAAGCTCTCTCCATGACACAAGCAGTTAAAGGACTCACTGCAGCCATTCCTCTCTATTCCCCACTGATGTGCTGTGGACAGGTAATAAAACCTGAGGGACAAGGCAAATATTTTGCAAGTGTATGAGTAAATAAGAAGGGTAACGACAGGCAGGGATCAAACCACAGAGTCACTGAAGGCTCTTCTAATGCCCTACAGTTTGTATGCATACTCAGACTTTGAGCTAGCGGTGCCTTAGCTGCTGTTAAGAAGTTATAACCATTTCTTTACTTTCTTTGCCTCCAAAGCATGTTTCTCTTACTCGTTCCCCTCCTTTACACTACACAGAAGAGATTTCATGTATTATTCATCCGTACTTTCCAATGGTAGAGTCATAGCATTTGTTTAGTGGAAGGCTGCACTGGGTTCTCAAAGACTATACAATCACTTCATCTAATTACAAAGAATTACTCAATTTTTACTGTATTACAGTTACAATGGGTGACACCTCAAGAAACCATATTGTTGACATATGATGAAAACCTCCGGCACAGGACCCAGCATAACACATGAAAGCCAGAAAAAAAGACCAGGTACAGATTTGTTGAGAAATATTCATTGTGCACACTGAATCACGTGACTACTACACTGTCCAACAAAGGACTTAGCTTTCAATTGCAGACAACATTAATATCAGAAATTATAGCAACACTGAAACAGTGATGGGACATGCCTTGCAGAAGATCAACTTACACATCCTAATGTACACTTACTGCGCTAGACCTCACTTCACTCAAACTTCACTTTAGTTACCCCAATGAGAAATACACGGCATTCTCGTGGTTTGCCTTCCCCAGCATGATACTCTGGCCCATCACCAATTACAGGCGTGTTTGAGTATGACTTTTGCTATACTGGGCACAATGCCCACCCCTCCTCCACTGTGTGAAAGCTTCTTGGGCTTCAAGCAGTAGGAGATGCTGAAACACGTGCCATTCAACTAAAGGGTTACTTGTCGTTCCACTTCGCTCTTTCAACTTGCTTTTTTTGTTTCTGTCCTTAGACAACCCAAAGGAATACTCCCACCATCAAAGGAAAACCCAAGTAAGTACTGTAATGAAACGTGACCAATCCAATTCTCATTTGCAAAAGAGCAGTGGCCTTCCACTGTTGTTATACAAAGCTGTGAATTATTCTGAAATCCCTTTCTCTAAACTTGAAAATGGCAGCCAGTAAAGAAAGAAGCTTCAACCTCTCCAGCCACAGCAAAATGCTGCCCACAACATTGTTCCTGTTGAACGGTACAAGGGTAATTAAGTCTCTCACTACACCCTGGAGGGCAGTGAGTCAGTTTGGGCTCAGCTGGAGTCCACTAAAAGAGTATTGACTAAATTTATAATAGTGTTAATGAACCTATACATACTACTGGTCAGCATTAAAGGCCAAACAGCAGAGGAAGCCATAGAGCAAAGAGGAAGAGATGAAGCAAAATTACTTCTCAAACTATGATGTAGTGAAACTGCAATCAAGGAATAAGGAGGAAGGATTTCTTAGCTGCTGGCAAACATACTGAAACCATTGGTAATACAACACTCATGTCAAGAGAAGTACATTGGTACTTAGGTCTAAACAGCTTCTCTTAATCTCAGTACTAGGAAAACAGAACCAGGCAGATATCCACCCTCTCTGGAATAGTTACAGACTTCATGTCAGACACAGACTGCTAGTTAATTCTAATAAAAGTTGCTTAATAAAAAGTGAGCTCTGTAAATTAATACTACTGAATTACTGTAATTTGCACATGATTTGTGGCTTTATTTGAAAATGCTGTATTTTAAATATGTTTATGTTGTCATTAAAGCAATTGTGTGTGTATCTGATACTCTGTTTACATGTCTTCATTGATTGAGGAAGGAGACATTCAGATGGTTTAGTGAAGTACGCATCCCTAGAGCATTGGTACTTTACATGTTGTGGAGGAGGGTAAAAACTGGAATTGTACCTTCCCGGTGAGTTTCCACATCACTTGTTGAGAAGGCCAGGTGTCTAAAACACTACCTTTATAAAGCATCTATCTCGGTTTTAAACAATTAAAAAAATCTATCAACTACTGCAGAAAAGCACCAGATGTTGCCTTTCTCAAAAAATCTTTTCACTCCAAGCACTGCAATCAAGTTTCCCACAACTGGGCTTTCAGTGACTAGTTTTTGTTGCTTACCCTGAAGCCAACTTTACAGTTTCGCAGGGGTCTTTAATGTTTCTGAACCACAGTCATCCCACCTGACTGGTAGCTGACACACACAGAGTCCACACAGTCCTTTAAATCTACAGACTCTATCATAACTTCTTCAGCTGACGCCAAGATGAGCAGGTAATTGCCAGTGTAACACTGACTATCATTTCTTCCATGTCTGCTTTTGTCACCCATGGACACCTAGAGAGGAGAGCATCTGACAACAAGGAGTGAGGTGTCAGAGATTTACCCAGGCCAAACACTCCTTTGCAGTTACACACAGCCAAAAAGCAGAACGGTCCAAATACAGCCCCAAACTGGGGCTCCTGATCTGTTCTTGCCTGCCAGCACCTCTCTGTGTCTGCACCTTGCTCTGCCCCTACAACTGCCTCTGGGCGCGTGTGAGCTCAGGGTGCCCAGCACCCCTTGGCTGTATTCTTGGTTGGAGCCTCTAGGTGACACTACTTTAATACAAACTAAAACATAACAATCTGCAAACAAGGCTCCTTGCTCCTGCCTCACCCTCTTTTCCCCTTAAAACCTCATCTGTCTGCAGTGGAAAAATATCACAAATCCCACAATCAGAACAGGAAATAAAGCCCGAGGTAACTGCAGCACCAACACATGTGTTTCATGCCCGTATTGTCTCACAAGTTAGGCAGCTTAGCTTCTTTGAGTCAGGTTTAATTTTTGTTTTACTTGGGTTTCTCAAATGAACACCACTCACGTAGCTTTAATTATTAATATGGATTCAGTTAGCAATTCTTCTTGATTAGGGCACCACCATAAACTTATTTTAAGCATACTCTTACTTCAGAAAAAGACTCTTTTGCATGGTGCAGTGCAAATACTGAATTTGAACCGCTTTTTCAGTGTGCTCATGTTATGGAACAGGCATGAATTTCACCACATTTTTATAGTTTTCGTATCAGTATAAACAAAACCTAACAACTTCTTTGAAAATAAAATCGCAAGAACAGATGGAACACTATTAGCAGTTTCCTGCAACACCAAAATGCTCCAGGAAGGACTTCAGCTAATTCTTTCCCCATTTGATAAGCTAGGAATCCCCAACAATCTATTCATAAATAACAGATCAAATGGATTTTTAGTTTATTTATGGTCAAATTTCCACTGAAAATATCCTTGGTCTTGACTACTAATTTGAAAAAAACAATGTGACACCTGAAAGCCAAAATTTGTTTCCTCTTACTGACAGTCAAAAACATTTCAGAGATCTGCTTTTGTTTTCTTTTTAAAAACCCCGGACATTTAGAAGGAAACAACTGACTTCTCATTTTTCATTGAGATTTTTTTTTCAGGGGAACAAAACCAATGCCTCTCCAGCTGAGAAACATGCACCATCTTCCTATGGCTAAAGTACTTGGCCAAAGTGTTTCAACTTCAACACTTAAAATTAGTTTTTAGTCTAGTTAACAGATATAAAAATGTATTACTATTAAAAAATTTTTATAACACAAAATTTAACCAAGTTATCCCTTGACCTTTTGTGCTGTGTTTTCCGTAGACCGTAGAAACCACTCTACACAATCCGTTCTCCGTTCGCACGGAAGAATATGGCAGAGCAAGGAAAGGAGACAGCCGTGAAGGAAGGACACAAAGACCACTTACAGTCAGCAAGGAAATATGAAGACATACTTTAAAGAAAACAAGAATAACTACCTCTGTACATCACACACTGACATAAAGCAAACTAAAAGCCGATGTTGTGTACAGGTATGCTAAGGTGTTTACATTGAAGATGAGGAAAAAAAAGAGGGTGGTGTAGTTAAGTGCGTACACCAATACTGGCTTTGGATGGCTAGCAGTAGTTTACTTTTGACTGGTGCTGCCTATGCGATGCATGCCTTCCTCAAATACATTCCTCTATTTAGTATCATTATTTGAAGAAGTTTAAATGGTATTGGTATAAATTAAGGCTCCATCGTGTATTTCACTAAACAAATACACAAGAGTCCCATCCAAATCACAGGGTGTATTTATGTAATGCAAAAGTGAAAAAAGTCAGTTTGGAAGCATTTAGCAAGACTTTATTTCCCCCTACTTCTTAATGGCATGACTCCAAACATTCAGATCTTACAAAGAAAATATACAGCTCCAAAAACTATGCCCCAACCATTTCTCAAGTCTGTTGTTTCCCTCCACTCTTTCCAAGTAGATGAATATGTTCTCTAACCCTTTGGAAAGCTTTGATTCTCCCAACTCCAAATGCACAGAGGATCCTTACCTAGTCCTTCCCTACCAAGGAAGAATTACCTCAAGCATTGTTTCAGTACTGGACGTTGCCTGTACCAGACTATGAGCAACGTAAACTGAAGAGGAAGAATGAAAGCGGTTAGAAATTTCATAATTCACCGTAAAAAGAAGGAAGGCTGTTTTCTGGCAAACAGTTTGAAAACACAGAAGCATTCTGAACCTGTTCTAGGTGAACAGATGCAGGTGAAGCATTCAAAAGGTGAAAGCAGCAAGCCATTTATCAGCTCGGTGGTTTGGATGGCACCTGCAACTAGCAGGTGGCTATCGCCCCCCGCCTCTGCTCTTTTAAGTATCAACACACATTTACAATAACCATTCATGCAGCCACACACATACGCACAATACAGCCGCTTGCGTGGAGACTGAGACGGCAAAATTGAGCCGGTGGTTCAGCAGGTGATGCAAAGTATCTCTGGAAGCCAAAAGCCCTTAACTTTTTCTTTATAGTCCTGACAAGGCCTGTGAGGCCTGGATGACTTATGACTGCACGAGGTGGGAACGCTGCCTTCCATTTCACATTGGGTTGCTACAGGTCGGGCTGTGACATGCTTGCTGCTGCTTCCTGGCGCCTTACTCTACGCACAGTCTCATCAGTCAGAGAGCCATGCCTGCAAAGTACCACGCTGCTCAACAAGAGTTAGTGCATCCAAACCTAATCCCCAAAATTAGAAAAATGCACCAGGCCAAATAATTAGATTAATTCAGAAGTTTCTGAACCTGCAAATGCCCACATCCCCCTACATACACACACAGTCCTGCTACGTTACAGCTTTCATATATGTCCATGCACATGTGTGCGCGGAAAGACACAGAGATAACACAACTTATTGCTGTCCATGTGGAACAAACGATCAAAGCTATGCAGTTAAGAAACAAAAATGCTACTGAGACCCGCTCCTGTCTCAGAAGCAGCTGAAGGGGTTACCATCGTCTGACATTATGGGACTACAGCATCCATCCGATCAAAGGAAAAAAAGATTAAAGCATCACACCCAGTTCTATTGTCACACAAGTAGACCATGCAACGCATTACTACAGCCCAGATTACAGTTACAAAATCCACCGGTAACAGCCCTGTTATTAACATGCCACCTGTTACCTTTTTCAAAATGCTGAAATTATCTTATGATCGTTTTCAGCTTGACAAATACAGTTTAACCTTTATTGCATCTCACAGCACAGACCTGCTTCATCCATGTCTTATTTATCTCACGTGTGTCGGAATGCAACCCCGAGCCCTCAGTACCCCCCTGCCACCAGGCATTCCTTCTGCTCTGCTTTATCAATATACCTGGGTTTCCATATCCGACTGCTCCTTTACAATAAAAAACACACCCACCCAGTATTCTACCATTGCCTGTTGCCTTGGTAATCCAAATGCCTGGGTACTCGCTGATTATCGGCGAATGAGACTCGCATTGTTCACACCGCAGCGCGTCTGCTATGTTAATGTGAGATAATGGCAGCCAGAAGACTCCTTTTGTTCCCAGCTTTGCTGTTTATTCATAGTGCCTGGAGGTCAGCGACTGCTACAACAACCGGGGAAGGAACCGCTGAAAGCGTGAGCAGATTCCACTTCTGCTTTTGCCTCTGAGACAGGGGGAAACACGAGCAGCCCCGCACAGCGAGAAGGGCACCGGGAGCTCTGCAGTCTGACTCACGCAAGGTGTAGCAGGCGGCTAGGAGGAAGATTTGATGGACTTGCACTTCCGAGATTTTAGATGAAGCTGATTTACGCTCCCCGACAACAGAAAAAACCGCTTTCTTCAAGAGGCGCGGCGGGAGGGAGGGAAGGGAGCAGCACAGCACCACCGCAACTTACTGGAAGCGAGCCGGGCTGGGGGCTCCGGGGCTGACCGAGGAGCGGGGCGCCGGGGGCGAGCCCTGCTGTGTTAGCCTTCAACGCCGCCGAGCCGCGCCGCCGGCCAGCAGCCTGCCGCGGGCAGCGGCNGGGGGGCAGGGGAGGGCAGGGGGAGCCCGGGCAGGGTAGGGGGAGCCCGGGCAGGGCAGGGCGAGCAAATGAGCCGGTGAGGGACGGCTGCGCTTCGTGACACATACAGGGCAGGTCTGAGAAACGTCTCCCCGAGCCGTCTCCGACACTCTGCCTGTCAAAGTTGTTTGGAAATGCTGTTGCTGACACAGTGACACGGGCAAACAAACCATCACATCGTATCTCCCCTGACGTGGTAAGTGGGAACGGAGAGCATAAACAGGCTGTGGTACCATCCCTGCATTCTCGGCTTGGTGGAGATGAGGACATCCAAGAAGATGCCCGGGCTGGTGTGCTATTCCTCGTTCCTGGAATAGCCCTTTCACGGGTAGAAACCGCCGATACCTGCTAAAGGCACTGCCAGTATCTCATTAATGTCACCGACCCATCTGCACAGGTTGCTGATGTGCTCTGTCTATTGAGCAGGCTTTGTTGTCATCTCTAGCGAAAACCAGTCAGGAATTTTTTAGCAAGAATTTCTAACCCATTTTATTTTAGGGAAACCGTTAGAAAAGCCCTCCATCACTGCAAATAGTAACGACTATTTCCTTTTCTTCCCATTGCGATACTAAAGAGACTTGAGAACCCAAGTGTATGGGAATAGCAGGAATAAAAAAAAAGACAAAATCGTGCATCAGGAATCCACTCCTTTTGTAGTCTATTTACAGGGAAATCCTGTGGAGGGTCACATTTTCATCTAAGTGAATGAATGACAGCTACGTGTAAAGAAAAGGCATCAAGAAAAATATCAGGTTTTAGACAAAACACATCTGTGCTCCTGTTGCCAAATTATCCAAAAAGAAATCTTTTAAAAAGACAAGCTATTTACCACTCTTTATGGCAGTAATTTTTTTTTTTCCACTCCACTGAAAATTGAAAACGTCGCCAGACTGTAAAATTCCCTCCCTGCTTAGAAGCCATGTCACCTCCTGGCAGGCAGGCTGGAGCGTGATGCTAGCAGCGTGGGCACCCAGGAACAGCTACTCGTCACCCTGTGTGAACCACGGGCTGTCCCTCCCGCAGCCCTTCCGTGGGAGGAAAGGGCTGCTGAACCTCACACATGGACCTGGGCTGCAGTGCTCGAAGGGCACTGACTCAGTTCTGATGTTCCCTTTCCAAAGGTACTCAATCCAGCTAAAAGAATCCCGATGATTTTAATGAGTTTTGCATCAAAGAGCTAGGCAAAGCATAGCTTTCAATGTCACCACGCAGTTATCATGCTGACAGTCAAAATTGGTAAAAACTAGGGGTGTTGCCACAGCTGAATGATTTTTAACTCCAGTGCCATCAGAAATGAGTCGGTTTCATTGAGAACAAGTGACAGAGGGAACCTTCCCAACACACTGGAAGAGGAAAATCGCCTAGACTCAGCACGAATCATCTACTTTTGAGAGCAGCCCTCATGTAAAGAGCACGATACTATTGTGATTATCACTAAACAGTAAATTGCAATCAATTAGACATTTTCAGGAACTGGATGTTCAATATAGCCCAAACATGAGAACAACAGCTGTCTTTTCAAAGGTGTTAGTTACTGTATTTTAAAAAACAGCATAGACAGGGCAAAGACTGAGAAGGTCAGATTTTGCCTCACTCAGCAGACATACCTTAAATAATAATATTTGCCTAGTCTTTATCAGGATTTTTAAAAATATCAGCTGACACTTTTTAATTAAAAAAAAAAAATCACAAAACAAAACCCTAGAACTTTTTTGTCTAGTATGTACAACGCTTAGAGGAAAAAATGTAGGGTACATAACACATGTATTTATCAGAAAAAAAAAATCACAAAAGTATAGTAGTTGCATTGCTACATATTATTCTCATTACAATAGCACTCACTTTGACTCTCTAATCAATACAGAAGCCCTATTTTCACATCTGTGCAAGGTGCTGTACACATAATAAAAGATGATCCTTATCCTATACCTTTTACCAAGCATGTGAAGAATATATATTTGAAGAGAAGTTAAACTGCCCATTACTGTTTTCAGAGATCATGTCTTTCAGTCTTTCCTGTTACCACAAGAATTGACCACTTATCTCACCTAAAAGGAAATCCAGATTTTTCCCATGAAAATATTACAGGTTTAGTTATTAACAGCTGATGTTTACACATTATCAGTTTTCAGCTAGAGAGTACTAATCATTTGCTTTTAGCTTCAACGTTCTTCCAAGGCTTTCTTCCACCTCCTCCCCATAGTAAGTGTATACGCTAAAACTATTATCAGTGGTTTCACTTAGAGGGCAAGATGGGCAAACAAGTCTTGGGACAGTGCTTTTGAGCAATTAGTTTTGTCTTTACAATGCTTAGAGCATCAGGGGCCTTACTTAATGCTGTTCTGAACAGATCTTGAGGGTTTTTTTTCTTTAAGACATGACACATCTGCAGAAACATTTTTGGATTCTGAACTTTTCCCTTATTTTCTCCTGATGGTGGATTTTAACATTTCTTGACAGAAAGGAAGACAGAAGAAAAAGAGAGGCCGCTCTTGCAGAATCAGGAGTAATACAGGTTGCTTTACTGGGTATATTCTCTTATATTAGGATTTACCATCTGTTCAGTCCCTAATTATATTTATTTCACAACTTCACAAACAGTTAGATAAAAAGGCTTTGAAACAATCTTATCTTTCACGGGAAGAGTTTTGAATTCTTTTGCAAAGATTGTTCCTGTACACCACAGCCACGTGCAGTAATGAAGCGATCCCCAACTTCAACGTTGTATAGAACATGCACAACGTGCTTGTTTTCATAGAAGTGCGTATATGCAGCACCTGACCTTTCACTTCAACCATTTCTCTCATCCAGACATTTTTAAAGTGACTATCCCTGTCAGTCAAAACCACCTATGACAGCAAAATTGAAAAGGCAGCAACCTTTGCAGAAACTCTGATGCTGTTTCTACTGATACGTTGTAGCCAGATCACTCCCGATTCTTAACAAATGATGTAAGAGCCAATTCTAACCACCCAGTAAGAATTCAGACACAAAATTGCTATTCTTTTCCAAGAGCTCCTACTGATGTTGAAAGTTCAGCTCTTAGTAAAGTTCAAAGAAAAAAAGGACAAAACAAACACTAAAAACAAGCACCCTTGTAAAGCAAGTCTAACCAATAAAAGGTATTTATGGCGATTACCTGAACATAAAACAGTAATGATAATAAATAAAGCACCTACCATAATATTGAATTACTACTTAATTTGATCTACTGTTTAATTTTCTCAAAATCTTTGGCACGAAGTAATTTGTGATAAAAATAATTTTGTCTTCATATTTTTCATCAATCTTGACTGCCCCATACAGACATTACTATCCTTCGGTCACTAACTGCCAGACAGCTGGGAATTAATTCAGGAGACCAAAATTTGGAGCAAGAGAGAAGACAGTAAGAACCCGACAAATGCTCATGACGACATACCAAAGTGCAACTAACAGCTGTCTATTTTCAGGTGTTTTTGTTGACAAAGTAAGCCTTATTACAAGCTATGCAAGAAATGAGAAGCCCCTAGGGCTTGCATGGGTCAGATCCACCTTAAACTGAACTAAGGTGTAATTCCCGCTGGGATTGATGGAAACTGTACCCATTTCAACCAAGATTTGATTTGATCCACATGTAAAGGTCCACCACTTAATGCAATGAAGTGTTGATAGGAACTTGATCAAAGCAAAGGAAGGTGTAAAACGACAACAACTTGTACTTACATTAACAGCATTTGCCAAAGACCTCGAATTCATTTAAAAGTAAAAGTATCAGCCACCTTGAGTAGTATCTGTTATTACAGACATTATGTCAGATGGGAAAACTACAACACAAAGAGAAGTTACATTACTCCCTGCAAGCTAGAAAGCATGAAATTTCACTCCTATGCAGAAGGGCCAGCCCTAAGGCTCTCCTTAAGTCCCCCATAAATCCTTTAAGTAGGACTTAAATCAGAGGTTATACAGGATTAAGGAGGTGGAAAGGTCTCATACTGGTCCTTCAGTACAGGAGTGAAGTTTACCCACATGAATCAGTAAGAAAGTCTAAAAATAAAATAAAATAAAAAAATTTCAATGAATCTCACATTCAAGTTTGAGCTAAGTACTCTTACACTGCACTGACTTAAAAAAAAAAAAGATAAGGTTGAGAGGTTTTTTTTTTTTGAGAATCCAGTGCTCATGCTGTTCATAAAGCACAGGAGTTTGCAGTCCAACCAATCACCCTACATTAGAAAGTAGGTGTTTAGCTGAATTTTTGTTCTATATGCAACACTCGATCATTCTGTTAATGAAAAACTAAATTTAGGAAGTAATTTGCACAATACAGTCCCTACTCTGAAAGCATTTGTTGCATGTGTGCACATCCTCGTATGGCTTACATTCTGCTCTCTGTAAGTGCATTTGACTAACAGTATCACTACCAAAGCCCTCCTTGATCTGCCTACTTCAGTCTTCTCCCACAACTCAATTAACTTTTTAAAAATAAAAGGTTGTCCCTAAAAATAGGCCAGACCTGAATTCCCTCCAGTGTATGTACGCACAGTTTCTTAAATATGAATCCTTAGATTTAGATTCTTGTGATACATTCTTGAGTCAGGATTTATTTTTAAATAGCCAAGCCCTGTTTCAACTTTGAGACTAAGCAGCTGTGTCTCTGTAGTGCCAGGTACATCGGGATTCTAGCCCCTGACTAGAGTTCTGGGTAATTTTGCTGCTAGTAAAAGCAACAGCAGAAAAAGCTCCATGGGAAGTACTCAAGATAGTCCAATGACGGGGGAAAGGTCTTTTTTTGTCCAGTGATATTCAGCAGCTGATATATATCCTGTATTCCCTCTCTTAAGCTACGTAAGGTTCTTGAATATGTTCTTGGTTGTTTTAATTTAACATCCAGTTCTTTTACAAAACTTGAAGTAGCTGACTACATTAACTTCTTGTAGAAAATGCAAAGCATACTTTTTTTTTTTTTTGGTTTGAATTCACACAAAAACCTTGTGAATTAGACATAAGATACTGTGAACTTTAATACTAAGCTTTTGACCCAAATGTAATCTAATGCAAATACAAATGTTGCTTCATCAATAGCTTTATCACTGGGACTGTACTTAATGGCTTTTCATCTTTTGTTTAATTCAAACAAACAGAAAACTCAGTTCTTCTTCACCCCATACTTCACTACTGTCTTACAGACTGGTTACAAAACATCCATGAAAATAAACAGTTCCAGTTGGAAAACCAAGTTGGAGAGCCACAAGACGTCTCATTGTAACGTACTACCTGAGAGATTTTGAGCAGTCATGGTTATGGCTAAATTACAGACCAGACAACAGCACACACTGAAGCAGCGATGCAGGTATTCCAAATCCGTAAGAGGCTGCTGCAGTTTTGCCACAGAAATTATGTTTCTAGAGGGGCATCTCATAGGTAAACAGCAGTAGTTTAGAACTGACCCCCAGTGTCTTCCTCAGGAAAGCATTTCAAGGGCAACAGTCAAGAGAAACTTACCCAGACAATGTTTGATACTAGACAGGATGGTCTACTATTAGGTAGAATATTGGGTAACCCAGTATTGCCAGAAATGCCGGTATTTAGGTTTAGCAGAAGAAAGTATTTATTTTTTGACATGCGACAGTTTCAGTGGAAAACTGCCATGAAAGAAGAGAGTTATGCCTATCTTATCTAGTAACGCAGCACACAACCCCTGTGAGACAGAACAGTGCTTTCATCCTTACTTTACAGACTCTAGGGGAACAGAGGCTAAAAGGTTGGATGAGAATCAGGCATCTAAAAACTACAAAACTACACCTGAGAGAGCGTATACACTGCACCACACTTTCTCTGCAGACTGGCCACTAATTTCACCTTGGTTTCCGCAAAGCTTCTCCCAGGTGTAAGTTATTTTAGAACAGAAGGTTTTCTGTTTTTTTTTTTTCAACTGCGTTTACAATTGATCATTTCATAAGCAACTGAAAAAAGAGGCAATCCAGGTACTCTGAAAAGTCAGTGATGCTATATTAGTTACACTACAAAAAAGGACTTTGTTCTCAAGGGCTATAATAAAAGGCATAGCGTTTGCATGGTTTTCCCATAAATAAAACAACAATGAGGAAAAAAAAAACCCAACTCAAACCCCAAAGTGGTTTCCAGACGAATTCACACATGCAAATGTACTGGTACAAAAGTCCCTAAGCTCCATTCTAACACAAAAGTTCAAGTTACTTATGCTACCATGGAATCTAGGTACAAGGAATTCAGCCTCATCCACACTCTTGTAATCCTTTACTAACAAAAGTGCCCTATACTAAAACCAATTTATACTACTTGTGATTTGTTTAATGTGATGCTGAGGGAAAGAAAGCCTTGAAAAAAACTCCCAGAAACATAAAGCATGAAATGAACATTTAATCCTGTCTACAATTATTCTTCAGCTTTTGCCTTGACCTCTGCAGACAAGAAATACCAATACTACTGCTCCACATAATTTGGTAAAGGCCTCACATCTTCAGCTTCTAGTGTCCTTTAATGCTCGCATTTTCTCCAAATTAACGTAAGTGCTTTGTGATCCTCACCTGATATAAGGTGGTATAGGACACTCTCCCACCTATGGCTATGCCCACCATACACCTGCTTTGTATACAATTGTATACAATACATTTCCAACAACATTTTCAAAACAGAGTATCAGTGAAATGTTTTCAACCTCAAGAAAAGCCAGTTGTATTTAAATAGTAGTAGGAAAAAGTCTGGCGAGAGACATGTTGTAGAAGTTTATCTCTAGAGCACAACTTGAAGCTTGAAAGCAAGCCCACTTGATCTGATCACAGATTTGAAGATGGAAGTGGCACTTCACTATGCACTAGGCAATAGCAATGACAAAACCTGAGTTTATTTAGTACTTTCTGTAATTACAGAACCCCTGTTGTCTGTAGTGCTGTTCAGTGCATGAAATAGTGTAGCTTCCTCCATCAATGGTAACAAGCATTTCAATTAACAGATCTGTCATGCAGTACATCTGTACAGACTACCACTCCTACGGACCGGGCTGAGACTCACCTATGAGAGAGGGTGGGTTTCATGGAGCTCATAGAGTTCATGGGGGGTTGCATGGGTAGCTTCCCTGGAGGATCGTTCTGCCGGCTTTTCTGGTGGCGAAGCAGCAAGAGCCGTCCCAGCTCCTCACACCAAGACGAAAGCAGTGCTGCGCAAACAGAACACAATGACGGTAAGTGCACAATTGAAGAACCGGCACAGCCAAGTGCAGGTGCAAGCTACTGTAACAGGAGTCACAATCCGAACAGACAAATCCCAGGAGTGAAAAGCTTGTCCATGAACCACCACTCACATTATCATCCTATCAAATTGAGTCTGTAATTGCCCTACACTATCATTATAATGTTTTTACACAAGTTACAAACATTCTGCACAGCCCAGGAGGCACGAGAGAACTTGTCTGAGCTGAGCAGCACAGAGATGAAGAATGGATGAGGCACAAGGACATGGGATAGCTCTTGTGAGTGAAAAAAGATGCAGAAGAATTCATTTCACACTGATAGAAACATAACAAAAACATACAGAAGACATCATTCACAGAGGGGAGCAAAGAACAACAAGATCTCTTTTCTGTTCAGCTGTTTTTGTGCAAAAGATTAATTGCAGAGGCATGAAGAGAAACCCATGTGCAGGAATTAATTTCCGAAACTGCTATCAGCTACCAGTCTTGAATAGATAAACAGGAGAATATCGCCACACTGATGTATGGATACAAAGTTAGGCACTTAAATCTATATTTGACCCAGCACAACCCCTAAATGTGTATCTCCATTATGTGCCTAATCTTCTGGTCAATGAGGGTAATTCTGTGCTTACAGGAAAATCACGCTTATGAACTATGAAGATGCAGAGATTTCGTAGAGGGACGAAAAGCTTGCAACTCCCTCTGAAGACATGAGAGGGGTCATTATCTCTGAAAACGTGGCCTCTCCCTTTTGCACCCACACTCAGAAAAGACCAGCCCCTGTTACAGAAACCACCTACTTCGCAGTAAGCAGAGCCCCAGAAAGTGACTGTGGGTGAAATCTGGCTCCCATGAGTGCACCCCAGCCAAGACACCCCACTGAAGCCTCCAGCAACACCCGACAGCCTCAAAGCTGCCTGTTTAATTCCAGCACCAGAAGTGGCTCCAGTAAAAAGTCACCAAGGTATGATGTGGTGAAGAGTTCCACTGGAGCAAGTGCAGACTAATTGCAAAATTCTGCAGTTGAAGAAACGTTCTCAAGTGGAAGCGCTTGGGGTTTTTCCTTCTTTATAGTATGCTTTACAAAACCCTCAGAACAAGAAAATGCTTTGTATTTAATTTTTAACTAAGTGCTTTCCTTGAGGTGTTACGAACCGAACACAAATCAACAGATTGCACAAGTAGGTGAGAACCAGAAGACTACTCAAAACCCAAGCTGCCACAGCAGTTTAGAGTAGGAGAGCTCTACATGTAATTTTAGGCTTGGTGGTTTGAAAAAGACAAGTGCAGAATTCTCTGAAATTGAGGCTTTTCTTTTCACTTCTTATTTTTCTAATGGTCGTTTTTTTCACCAAATAACATAATCATAACCAGTAGCAAACTGCCATTTCAGGGTACACCACCTTCTTTTTCCAGTAGCTACTCACAGGTACTGTTAACACATACTTAGAACAAATTCCAGAGAGACTAATTGCAAAGTCGTATTTGTAGGGGAAAAAAAAAAGAACCTGCTTTGCCAAGAACACCCACAAATACGGTTTTTCAGTATGAGAAACAATTGGAATTTCTCAAGTTTAATGGCCACACAAGAAAAATACTTAAAGCCCGGGCCACTCCTGTGAATTAATCACACGTTTGGACAAAGGAGAGGTAGTAATTTCCTTGCATTTATCAAGCAAGAGGAAGGTCAGGAGTGGTGTTTAGGGAGGCATTTTAGAGTTCTGCTGTGACAAAAAGGGGACACCGCTTCTTTATGTAACTAAATATGGTCACTCGGAAACTGTCAGCCTCACATGTAGCCTACAGAAAGCATTCCCCCGAGCTCTCTGAAATGTTCCAGCAACGAGTGTCAGTCTAAGCTGCTTCTCTATTAGCCAAGGAATCTGTCAACAAGCATTTGATCAAATTATACTCACCTTTTATCCCTGGCATATCATTACTAATGTGCCGGTGACAAAGGTCCCCCTCCCCCTTTTCCAGCTGCCTGGAGATACAAATCCCTGCCTCGCAGGGCTTCTTCCCGCGAACCACGGCCACTTGAGCTCTGAGAAACACGAACAAAGTGTTCTGCCAAACACTAAAGGCAGGCCTCACAGAGTAATAGTGGATGCTGAGCACTTCCACAGCCGAGTGTAATTACTACAGTGTCAAATGGAAATCGTCCATCTTAAACGAGGCTTTGATGGGAGGAGGGAGCTGCTCCTTCTGCACACCTATACGCACTTGACAAATAAGATACAAAGCAACAACCCGATGGGTCTGAGGGCATGAATCTGCAAACAGAAGCCAAGCCTGCTTAGAAAACAAGTGGAGTGACTCCTGGAAAAGGAATATGCCAATGAGATAGCATTGCTTTGGTGAGGTGAAGGTAAGAAAAGATCTTAATGAGTTATTATTATTACCAATATCCAATACACGCATTTATAAAGGTGAAATGCAAACCGTCAAACAACAAAGAGGTCCTTGAGATAAGCTGGATGGTTTCATTCTACAAGTTATCTGGGGAGGACTCATGTTTTTAGAAACTAAGAGACTGCAGGTATAAAACGTAGCAAATTTACTCATCCCTATCACAGCACTCATTACGGAGAGGTTTAACCTTTCCTCCCCCGGGACATTTCGACTCATGTACCATGTATAATAATCGCTCTCTTCCCTGCGTCGGTGTTTGCGCATGGAATGAAAACAGAGCTGTTTGTAGGCGCCTTAGGAGTTACCAGTCCCCCTCTATCCTGCTCAGCAGGAGCAAGAACCCTCTCAAGGAGCCTGCTCTCCTCTGCTGGAAATGCTGGGGTGGCCTCCATTCTCCCCCACCCCATCCACCTCCACTGCTCTGCTCTCCGCTTGGTAAGATGAATATATACCCCACACGCACATCTGGTACAGCTGGCTTCTGGAGAACATCACTTCCTGAGCTATTCAAGCAAGATGAAACAAACTCAAAATGAATTTACAGATTACACTATTCATCTTTAGTGTACTTAGTTACTGCTTTTTATGCTGACAGTATTAGGCACATCTCAACTCATTTACACTCAAAGCACGATAAATTCAGTATCATACTATAATGAACGGATAAAGCAGCAAGCACAAAGGACAGCTACAGATGGTGCCAACAGTCAGTCTCTCCCTCTCATAGCACAGCCAAGCAGCTGCTTTTTCTCCCCCCTCCGCCCCTCCTCCTTGTACAACAGGAGCACAGATTTTGCAGATGGACCATCCACACCGTCTCTCGCAGCCTCTTGCTGCGACAGTTTAATGATCAGATTTAAATCGTGTTCCTGTGCTGCATTGCTACAATGTCCCTTGCATATAATGATGTGGCTTTCCTGCTTAACTTGAAGTCAACTGTTGCAATGGGGGGAAAGGAAAAATCCTTAAACATGCACCCTCCCACCCTGTACACAGCCCAGGTGTAAAATACAACCTAGTTAATACACCAGAATTGATGTTTTCAACCCCTGTTCAGTCACAGAGGGCTCTGCCAGCTCATGCCAAAAGATGCATAATAATGGCAATCAAGTGACGTACTGACAGTTTAAGTGTATTCACACATTTATTTGGCTTAAAGGGACCCGCTCTGGGATGACTGGTGCAATATTTGACCTACTTTTCTCCATTTGCAAAACCTGTATCATTCTTAATGGGATTGCGTTTTACTTTAAGCGTTGGTGTATTTTCATAGGAATAAATCAATACTGATCTGCTGACGACGACTGCGTTAAGAAACCAACACAGAAATGAGCAGCCTCAGCTTTCACATTTGTGAAATAGAGAAAAACAGAAAGATGTAAAAATAAGAGAAATTTCAATTATGAGTAGCCTAAGGGGTTTCCCTAAGGAAGTGAGAGAAAATACCCGTTCAGAGCTATTCAGCTTGCTGCCACCCAGTCCCATTTTTGTTTCCCCTTTCTCTGAAGAGGACCAGATGCTGCAAGAGTGCATCTCAGCACAGAACGTGACTGACCTCTCCTTAAAATTCTCATAAATACTCCCACACGCCCAGAGCTGGCCACACTTTATGTCCTTCTGGATGCCTCCAATAGTTTTAAGCATTTTCATTGAAAAAATCACAAGACATGGCAATGCATTCACACTAGGATCCTGGGGACAAGGAGAGGGAAGAGGGCTGGAAGGCAAAGATTCCACCCCCCCACCACCACCCCTTCAGCCCCAGTCACATTTCAAGCATTTCTCTGCAACCACAGAGCTAAGCCTTGCTTGAAAGAGAAAGGAAGCAATTGTTATTTAATCCCCTGCCTCTAGGAGCCAGGTCTTTAAGAACGTGCCAAATATCACAAGATTTGCGACACAATTATTAGGACCGGCCACATCCCCCGGTACTGTTCCTTTCCTGCGAAGGCCCTTTTGTGCCGAAAACCTGCCAGGCAGCATGGAAACAAAGGCCACTGCTGCCCTCTCCGTGGCACCTTCCTGTCCCACAGAGCCCTGCATGCCCATCGCCCAGCAGTAGCACGACAACTACTTCAGAAGCGCCGGGCCCTTCCGTGAGGAAAACCAAGGAGCTTGAGCTGGGGGAAGCCACGGATCATGCCCAGGCTGCCTGCGCCACTTCTTACTTCTTGGCAACAAATGATGCCGGTGTACTTGCAACGATTATGTGATGGTTGCTGATGACGCAGTTCGAAGGATAGTTTATAGCCATGGCATCGCACATTGGTACAGCCCATTATAATCCCTTTTGGGCCAGGGAACAACAGAAAGGGGAAGGAAAAGAGGCTAAGAGATCAATGCTACCCCATAGATTCACTAATGCATTTCATTAGCTGCATCCACACCAGCACTGATAGCTGCAATCCTGTAACTGACTGATTTAACTCGGCGCGGTGCAAAGTGCTGTAGTAAGCATCTCTGAGTGAATGAGCCAGTGGGCTCCCTAGAAAGCAAAATACAGAGAAGCACGGTGCTAATCTATTTACCTATTATGATACCCTAGTATTAGTTACAGCTTATCACCTCAGTAAATCACCGCCTCTTGTTAGGGAACGTGCTTAAAGGTGCAGCAAACTGTTATTTACAGGCAGACACTATATTTACAGCCACAAAGACAGGTGAGGAGGGGATAGGACAACAGCTCAGTAATTTCAATGCCTTCTGCTTCCCGGGAGACTGCTGGAGGAGCACAATAGGATTACCGCTTCCTTGCTGCAGTTAAGCTGCAGTAGATAGTTCAATAGGCAGACTGGCAGAGCTGTATTTCTTACTCACTGCAATGAAAATATTAAGAAAAAAGGAGGAGTTTGATTCGGAGAACTATCTGTTCAGCACCGTCTCGCTAGTTTGGTTTTGTGTCTCAGAAGGAAACACATTTGGCTGAAAAGATATTACAGTATAAGTAAGAAAATCCAGCATTTTTTTGCAGATCATATCCATTAATTTTATATTGCTCTTAGAAACAAATTCGTATTTTTTACATGGAGAATTCCAGGTAAGTAGAATACAGAGCTACTGAAGGCTTTCTATCCTCTTCTGTATAGACACAATCTAAATACAGTTTTTATAAATCATCCAAGTGAGATAAATTTGGTGGGGTGGGAAGGGAAGCAGCGAAGAGAAGGAGAGGAGTGGAAATAACTATTGTCTTGGTTATTTAAGAACGTTATTCTTTTTACACAGAAAAATTGAGACTATATACTGTTTGGAAAAATGTATTAAAAATGTTGACTACCTAATGTTCAATGTGCCGTAGCATTAGAAAAATAGCTTCAATTGCATTAAAAGGATGGAATCTTTGTCCACAATTTTGGGAAGCAGTAAATTGGATGTCTTCCTCTTGTTTTAAAAGCCATTTTGCTTTTAAAGAGCTGGGAAATGGAGAGAAAGGGAGAAACTGGTCATCCCAAACTATTTCAAGGATTGATTTTCCTGCAGCTCTCCTCCTCACACACTCCAGCAGAGCCTGGCAATGGCTGGCTAACCTGTTGGACAGTCAGCCAGGGCAGGAAAGCAAGGCCACAAAGGAAATAGGATGTAACTATCCATTAGGAGAGATTCAGAGTATGCGTGTTTGCCCCTCCTCTTCAGTTCTTTCAAGGCACCGCTACGTGTCCTAACCCTGCGACAGACAAGCCCTACCCCTGTCATTACATGAGCTTCTGCTCTGTATCTGCCTCAATGCCGAGAGCACAAAAGGAGTATATATAATGCCAATTACAAAGCAGTAGTCGTCATTTCTCAGCAGTCTGGCTGTTCAACATGGACTCTCAGCGGTTCCCAGGGATTCCACCCCCCCGCCCCAGGCCTACATCTCTGGCTGCCAGCAGATGCCCACTCCACACGCAGGGACCCATGGCACAGAGCCAGTGCTTGCTCCTAGGTGTTTGCTCCCGCCTCATCCCGGGAGGCTTACACCCCAGCTGGCTGTTTTTTTTGCAGCAGCTGAGGACTGTGCTTGCTGTTCTCCATGAGGCAAAATCAGTGATGTTAGCCTGAACAGTCCAAGTAAACCAGCTTGATTAAACTGCCTGATTTTATCTGAAGTTAAAAGTACCAACACAAACCTGCTCCACTAGTAGAGTAGTAAGGAGAGGAAGTTGTATCTTCGGTACCACCTCCAAACGCATACAGGTTTAAAAAGTGCTAGTCCCAGCGACAGTGCAGCAAACTGCGTGGAACTGAACTCCGCAGCAGAGCAAAGGGGGCAGCTGGTTCAAACCCTGCTTTAGGAGGCATGAACTGCCCTGCCAATTGCAACAGGAACACCAAGCCAGCAGCCACGGTTCAATGTTGTGAAACGGGGCATGATACATGTTTCTACCACTAATACCCAAGTAATGTCCTTTATCACCAATGCCTCCTTCATTACTATAGCTACAGCTGTGTCCTGCAGAAATACCCAGCTTTGTCCCAGTAGGATCTATAATGCAGTTACGTATTATCATTAAAAAAACAACACCACACAGGTTTGTAGCAAAATGGATAATGTGGGGAATGCCTAATTAAACTGAATGTAATATCAAGTTAATTAACAGAGGCTTTATTCAATAAAACCCTTACTGCAAACCTGAGAGTTATCTAGCATGTGCTTTCAAGGCTGCTGCATGAGAGCGACACCATGTACAAGTCTGGTCTTGAATATGGGTCCAGCTTGCCTTGGCATACCTTCAGCTCTTCACAAATACCTCTCAAGACACATCTATATAGGCTTCCCCAAAAGCTCTTGCCAGTTGGAATAGTACATGCTGGAGATGTAGATTTGAATACTGCTATCCTTATCCCAGGACTTCAGTGGAACTGGGATTCCCCAATTTCCTTCTACACTTGCCAAAACTTGGCAGAGCATCTTACCAGATTCACTACATTAACTTTGAAGTAATACATTACGAAACATAGCAACAATGGCTCAATTTGGCAAGCACAAAACACTCTGCATGGATCCAGATAAAATACGTAAGTATCTCATTCAGGCTTAGCTGTACCCACGTTGCTACATCTGAAAACATGCCCCATTATAAAGAGAAGACAAAGCTAGTGAAAGGCCACCAACAAGTGAATCTTGGATATGGCTTTCCAGAGGAAATGCACTCCAATAGCATTAGACTGCTTGTTTTCTTACTCATCCAATTGTTAGTTTCACTGCTTAGATTTCAAACAACAGTGTCTTTCATTACTGCTGTACGCTTTTATTTTGTAATGCCAGTTCTAGTCATCAACAGATTTCACACATAATACAAGCATCTGAAAAATGGAAGTGATTCACTTTAACCCATCTTTGGCTAGATTCAAACCGGTGACCTGTAGGTAAGAGGCTCAGTTTCACTTCATCGATCCCCAATTACTACTGTAAACAACTCCTGAGCTAACACTACCACTAACACCCAAAAGTGCCAGAAAAAAATATCAGAGGCATTTAACCAGGGTTTGAACACAGAGAATCCATGCACAATCAGCCTGACAATGAAAGTCCGGAAAAGGGAAAATCTAGTGGCTATCTTTAAAAAAGGAAAAGGAATAACTGTGGAATTGGAGGTCTGGTTTCCTATTGGTGAAAAATAACCCAAACTACTCAAAAGAACCAAGAGGAAAGTAAAAAATGAATAACAACCAAAATGGATTTGTCGGGAACAAATCATGTCACACTTCTGTACTTTCTTTACACTAGCAGACAAGAGACCCTGAACATAGATTAGTTTGATTTTAGTGAGGCTTCAGTGCTGCTTTACATGACATTCTTACAAATAAACAAGGGAAATAAAGTCTAGCTGAACACAACACAGAATGGCTGGAATTGTAAGCTTACCGAATTATTAAACCAACGGTCAGTAATAGAAACAAGCATCATTAGATGAGTTTTTGCAGGAGTTTGTTCTGGGTCTGAAATTACCAAATGCTTCATTTATGGATATCCATGATGCGGATGGATAAAGGGCTAGAACATGTCCTGGGTCAGCTTACACATGGCATAGGCTGAAAAGAAGCATCAGTTCACTGCTGAAATTTGGTGTTGAAATCATCTTGAAAAGCTGGAGAAATGGTCTGAAACTACATCCAACAGTGACAAGTACGAAGTACGACACTGCGCACCTTCTCAACAACAGGGTGAGAGCCATCTCCAAAGGCGGAAATTCTCAGAAGCAAAGCTGAAGACAGTAGCTGCGCAGAGGCTGAGCAGCAAACTCAACCAGCCGCCTTGGCTGCATGAGCGGAAGTCAGGTCTGAAAGATGCACAGTTCTCCTTTCCCTCTATCCCACCACAATGTACAGCCACAGAAGGGGGAGAAAAGGCATCAGAATGATTAGGAAAAAACCTATCAATATAACATACAAGAAAAGATTTCATGGAGTAGGGTTTTTGGTGGTTTTGGTTTGGGTTTCTTTTTTTAGAAGAGGGAAGACTGAGAGCAGTATTCCGATTTACCGAGTAACAAAGCATTATCCATATCCACAGTAGAAACACCAAAAAATAATATACAAAGAGATAGAAAAGACACAGATTAGGTATTAGGAGCATCCTAGTGCTCCTAAATACCCCAAGGGGTAAGTTGAGGAATCTCCAGGAATGGAGATGCCAAGGAAAGGTCAGATAAACATCCGGTGAGAACGGCATTAGGGATTCTTCAGGCAAGGGGGCATGGCATAGATGACTTTTTGAAGTCTTTTACAATCAAATTAATCTATGATTGTGAACACAGGAATTTCAATCAAACAGCCTGCACTGGAAAAATATTTAAATCTGGCTTGTATTTGTAGTTATTCCAAAAAGACAAGAAATGTGAAAAATACTTAACACCTCAGTTAGAGAGTGGGGAGTTCCTGCAGAGACTGCTGAAGTGGCCATCCAGCTGCATGGCTTGCTGGCTGAGTTTTAAAGATGAAAGAAACTGAGAGCAGGTGATGTGCTGAAGGTCACACCATTTGTGACAGAATGAGTCCCAGAACAGAGAGGATCATACACCTTCCTCTCTTTGCAAGGAAAAACCACAACCACCACATCAAGGGGTTACTGCTCTGTGCCCGCAGTCTCAGTGCCTGCCATGGAACATTTTCAAACAACAACTGTAAAACATCTGGAGAGGCTTTCAAGGAGAGGAAAAAAATTTACAAAAACCACACAACCAAAATTTATAGCAGAAACGTGTTTCCAAAGTTAACATTGCGCAGCCAGAACTTCTGAGAAGGACCAAAAGCTATTTTAGGAACTTTTGCTTCTCAGTTCTGCTGTCTCGCTCTTTGCTTTAATTTTACATTATTTTACATTTTTATTGGAAAAGAATGTTTTATCAGGTGTCCTCAGATTTTTTTTATTTTTGTACAATTAGTGTAATGCAACCTTTGCCAACTTCTCTTGAAGTGTGGAAGGAAAAAAAAAGTTAGTTTTCAAAGTTGGGGGTTTCAGGACCATTTTTCACATTATGCAAACTTTGTACTTGAACAGAACTAAGCTGAAAGCACTCTGACCCTATCCTTGTATCTTGGCTTTTATTTTGAAAGAAAATTACAACTACGTATAAAATAATCTGTGTGGTGAACATGAAAACAGTTAAGAACATCAGCTAAGAGAAACTCAGTCTACAGGAGTTTTTAACTTACTTATTTCTGTTTGAACAACACAGAGCAGACAGATGTGTGCATGCACTGCAATTTCAAGGCAGTGGTGCTTCCCATCTCACGCCCCTGTTAATGCATTAGTTTTCTAACTTCTCTTTTTCCCTCTGTGACAAACCCTGTCACCTTCCCTTATACTAGCAACCTGTTCTGCTCCTCTGGTACCAATCACCTTTTCTTGAGAACTGCCTAATTAATTAACATTCAATTAACATACCAAAGTTAAATGCCAAATAATTGTTCCCAAGCTGCGCTGGGAACTTGGTAACTAATTTGAGCAAGAGAAGGGCTTCTGTACCCTGAAAGTTCATTTCTTCTAGCCGTGTCCATTGGGCTAACAGACATTTCTCACCTCAAACATGGTTGTACTAAAGGAACAGGCTTTCTGAGCCATGGATGCTCTTGTTAAGGCATTGATACCCTTTAAGATGCAATGTGCACTATGTTTATTTTATTTATTACCAATAAAGCAAAACTAGCAAATCATCTGTGCTCTGTTACGGCTAGGGCCACATAGAAAACTGCAGTTAGCGTAAAGTAAGAAACATCTAAATACCTCTATCCTGATCTTCAGATTATTTTGATTGTATTTTCACGCTACAAAGTGTTCAGCAGCAATACTGCCTTCAGGTAGCCCTGTCTTCTGCTGTCTGTGCCCATGCCCTGCTGTGGCTTGCACGCTCCCAGCTGTGCTGAAGCATCTCTTTGCATGACCACACTGTGAACCTGACCGGGGATCTGATCTGACTAGTTTTTTTCTTCTTTTCTTTTTGTCAGACATTTATTTGGTTTTGTTTTGTGTACTTCCCCCAGCTAGAAGAATTCCCTGCTGCGGCTCAGAGTCTGGCCCCAGCACCAAGACTACAGCACTCTGCAGGGGCAGGAATCAGCCAGCTGTTTCTCTGCACAGGCGGTATCTGAAGACACAGCTCCAGTGCACACGTACATGCCTCAGTTCAATTAGCTGAGCTACAAGCACACAGCAGTTTTGAACATGAGACCGCTTTGTTTAAAAACGTAAGTATGAACATTAGTTTTAGACAGATTAGAAATTGCTGTTTCCTTGTCTTCAGGGGAATGTTTATGATTCTACATAGGTAGGAACAGGTTATCTATGAAATAGGGGAGAGGTAAAAAAAAGAACATGGCTAATTGCTTTTTACATGCATCTGTGGAAGAAGCCAGTAGAAATCACAGCCCACACTGATTTTTCAGTACCTTTCTTTTCTCCGTCTGAAAATAAAAAAGAAATGGGGAAGAAGGGAAGGGTTATTTGTGACTACCTCATCCTATGGATATTTACAGAAGAGCAGCCTGCCTAAATTCTCACAGAGGGCATCTGGCCCCCTCTCCCTGCACACAAGTGCTGTAATTTCAGGACTGGAGTGCTACAAGATAATGCCATCACTGCTCTTGCCATCTATAAATAACAACTGCATTTGGATCCAGCTGAGTCACGTGGAAAAGCTGGCCAGCGATACGTACATGTGTATGAGCACGCATTTGGAAACCCAAATAATTCTAATAATCTTGCATGAAATAAGCTTTAGCTTTCCAAATTTAGCTCTGGTCCATGCACTCTCTGTGGCTCGCGCAGGGTTGCTGGTTTTTTTTTTTTTCAATACAGTTCTTCCCTTGGAAGCTGCTGACTAGGGCATTAGCCGGGTATTGTGCAAAACCGTATCATGTGCTGCTGCGCAGACAGACTGCTTGGAGAGGCAGACAAGAATCAATTCCTCCAGCAGCTCTGCTAACCCTCCCTCCCCTCTCATTGACATCTTATCTCAGCCACTGAAAAGGCGAATGGGCCCGAGCAAGGCAGCCGTGGGGAGGGGTGGGCGGGTGAGAAAGCGAGACAGACAGCACAGCATGGATGCCACACGCTGGAACAGCTTTCCGATCTTGCGCCGAACTGCAGCATGAGCCTTCCCAGCCTCCTGTGAATATTTCAGGCGGAGGACTGGGATGACAGAGAAAATAATACAGTCCCAATGACACAAGGAACCAGGTTTTAGCACTGGTTTTCTAGAGCAAATCTGTTACAGCAGCGCAAAAGGATGATTTGGAAGAAAAAAAAATATATGATTTGTATGCTTAAAAAAATCCCACAGTGTTAGTAACAAACACAAATAGGAAACCATTTCAGATGAGTTGTATGCGAGTCCTCAGGGCGTTTTCTGGGAAAATGACTAGAATACAACCTGACATGACCAATAGAGGCTACAAAAAACGTTGTTTATCCAAGACTGTAATACCCACAAGACATTATCCGGGTAAGATTTTCACCTTTGGAAGCTAAAACTGAAGAGAGCATATACCAAGGAGGAGAGGAGAAAGGAGGAGGGAGGGCAGCAAGGGACCCAGAGGATTTCCCAAGACTTCAAGCCCCGTTAATTCTGCAGAGCTTTTCACAAGGACAGCATTTCTGTTTCACAGCCTGTAGAAAGCAGCAGTTTATGCCAGCACTGAGCAAACATCCTATCTAAATAGCAGCCACATCTATTTTATGTTCCCAGAACATCTGGATAAGGAGAATCAAAATGGACATCAGAACACCAAATATTACTCTAAAACACACAGCAAGATGCTATCCAAGCAGATGGTAAATAAAATTCTCCATTCTTGGTCAGAACCATTTTGGATTAGCTCCTGCTCCTACTGAAGTTGGTGGAAAATACTGTAAACAATTTTAGTGGCAGTAAGGCTGAATCTCTTATATTACATTTACACAACCTCTACCAATCTGATTTTTTTTTTTTAATACAGCATTTTAAGTGTACTTTACAAAACATAACTTCTCCTTTATACATTGATAAGTACTTTCATGTTAGTCTAACAGATGATAATTTTAATTTTAGCAACGTACATTATGAGATTATGTGGGAAAGTGGCTAGAACAGAGGGTCAAAACCAAGAGAAATGAGGGCAAAAGATAAGACAGTATGTTAAAGAAAGATAAGGTTTCTGAAAGGTTAGAGAGATGCATTTATTGCCTATAGACTGTGCCTGGCTACTTACTGTCTGGGGACTATATAAATGGCCTTTCACAAACACGTAAGAACTGGCTCCTTCCATACGGAACTTGAAAGAAATGCAATAAAAGTTCAAAACCAAGAAGGCATGGGCAAAAATTTCTCAGGGAAATTAACACAGGAATGTTTTCTGGAAGGAGCTGGTTACTTGAAGGGCTTGAAAGAAAGAGGGGTTTGCAGCCAAGTATTAGGAAATTTTCTCTAAGGGGAATAGACTGAAGTAATTTGGAAAACACAAAGGTGGAGGAAGAGATGAGGAGAACCCTCAAGAGCAACAGAAACCCAGGAAACAAGGACATGGAGGGAACACGGAACAGGCCTGAGGGCACTGGCTGACTGTTTAATGAGAAGGGAGAATGGGTAATTACGTGGGCTCCAAGAAGGTGTGATTTTATTTTTTTTTCCCCTGCATACTTTTGTTCCTGTATTTTACTTTGAGAACAAGTTTCTACTATATTTTCTTCCTGCTTAGAGCCCCTATACGTACCCCATGTTCCTCATGGAAGGAAGTCCCCCCAAAAGCCAAATTGTCCAAATTTGGCCGAATTCAAATAATATCTTCATGCAATACTCCATCTAATCTTGTCTACTGTAATATAAATCAATCTGCATTAGCAACCTGCAGGTTGGTGCTATGAAAACTAGAAATTACAGTATTTCAAAATTTCACATTTTGGGTCATTTCATTGACATCAGAGAAAAAGCTGTTCACTGGAATTGCTCCTACTTGTGTACTATACACACACATCATTCTTCTACCTCTTTATTAGCACAACTCTCTTGAAAGAAAACTGGCTGTGAGGACATCGGGTTTGTTCCCTCTTGGATTTCACATTGATTAAGATCAATTCAGGATACCAGCTCCAGTTCCAAAGGCTGTCAAGAAGGGTAAAAAAAAAAAAAAAAAAAAAAAGAGGGAAAAAAAGGCAGGCAGTGCAGCTTGACTGTGGTGTTGGCCAAAAAAAATGGTGAAAACCCCCATTTTTTAACTTCCTACACAACACAGTTGTTCTCCCTCTGTCTTCTGAGTCATATCTGTTCATGTTACTAAGAAAGCCCCACAGAGCCAATATTGCTAGGGAAGAACAAGATGTATTTTCAACAAGACTGTTAGCTGATTCCAGCTGCTGCAAAACCTTTATTTTCAGAAATGATAAAAAAGGCAGAAAAAAAAACCCACTGTGAATTTCAGGTTCCAGATACTTTAATTCATGAACCAGGGATATTTGGTGTGCAAAGGTAACAGCAGACATTGTCTGTCTGTCTAGCAAGATAACTCTGGAAGGATGGCCATCGTGTTTCCTTCTACCTTTATAAAGTACTTACAGCCACTAGGCCAGAAATGTTACCGAAGTTTCCAGCATGACCACAAAAATCCTATGTATTAACATCAATAAAAAAAAATTTAAAGGTAATAAAAAAAAAAAGGTCAGAATATTTCCAAATTGCAAAATGCTTCAGTGTTTGGGAAGCAGGACTCAATTCTAAAAATATGCACATCTTAATAACTGTCTGTAACAATTATTTTGTAGCAGTATCCCAGATTAGGTGTTTCTCAAATGCAGAGTTGAGCACTGCCATGTGATCAAGACCATGCAGTCTAAACAATATACATGTAAACAAAGCACTTCTTTTATCTGCAAGTCGCTGATAAACACTAGCTAATCCTCACCTAATCCTGTGAAGAGAACATCATCCTAGTTTCACAGATGGGGAAGCCAAGGTAGCGAACTAATCCTTTGGGGAAAATACTCACATTAGAATGCCAGAGAGACTAGTTATTGTCTAAAGGTACAGTGAGATCACATCTAGTTGCTGCCAGGGTGAGGGACTCTGAGGCTACTGACTGGTAGGTCTATGGGAAAATTTCTGTCCGTTCTGATACACTTCTGCTGCTGAGACTACCCCCTCTCCCTGAGGGACCTTTCAGGTAACCGTTGACAAAAAGACCAGGAAGAAGAGAATGGGTTTGGACATCAACATAGAAACAGGATTTTCACATCTATAGAGCAGGGTCTTGAAAGGAGAGAGGAACTGCTCTGGAGGAGGATAATGCCAGTCATTAAGGACATACATTCAGAGTCATCCATAGCATCCTGAAGAGGAGAGGATCAATGCACTCAGCATCAGATGTGGGATTAGAGCTCAGAGGCTCTTTTCCTAGCCTGGATGCAGACCACTAGACCATGCTAATCTGACAGGAGGAGTTCCTGCAAGGCAGCTGAAAAAAAGCAGAGATTCATGTTGCAGAAAATAAAACAGGGATTCTAAAACCTCTTTGCAAATCCTTGCCCAAGCAAATGTGCCACTCAACACTAGAGAATAAATAATAACAAAGTGGCAAAGGCTAAAAATCTTCCTGGGAAAGTGCTCGACTCTGCAGCCTGTTTGACACTCAGAGCAACGACCGCAGAGAACTCCAGCACCAGTCCAGCAACGTGAGCCAGAACGTTAAATAGAGGAAAAGAGGGTTCAAAGCTGAAGCCTAGGATCAAGCAACCAAAGCTTTAGAGTGAAATAGTCTAGTTCACTGCAGTATTTATAAAAGGTAGTATCTCAAAGCTTTCATGGAGTACAGACTAAGCCCCCGCTATTACAGACTGGAATAAACTAATAGAGAAGGTATGTTTAAGGAAGCCTTGTAAAGCAAAAATGTATTTCATCCTGGAAAAATCTAGGAATCAAAAAGGATAGCAGAACACAACATGAGTAAGCCAACATGAACAGCTTTGTAAGATAAAAGGGATGCATTAAAAAAAGGTATAAAGACTTCATAAGGGAAGACTGGAAGAATGTCACATGATCTACAGCAAACATTGCTGTAGGTATCATGATGAAACAAATGACAACCTTCCATCAGACCGGTTCTTGACTAACAAGTTTCTGCAGATAGACACTGATTAAAAAACACAACCAGCAACACTCGCAACCTGGACCTTTGTGGATTAAGGTGAGGGAGAAAGAGTAGATAGGAAGCACAGTCACTACACTAATGAGAGACAACAACAGACCAGTTAACAAAGACAGCTGTAATCTCTTGCAACTGATACTGCAACTGATACTGCTGCATTCCAGACATTCGTAAAGGACTAGAAGTCATAAGGTCTTTACTAAAGACCTCTTTTAGTAAAGGTGAGAAACTACAGTGGATCGAACCAATGGTCTCTAGAGTTCAGGGAGTATTTTCATCTGTGCTGGGCAATGGAGAAAGTATTTCCAACATGCTTACTTTGTCAAATGCACCTTACAGGGGTCAGAGAAGCCCTTTCCAGTGTTCAGACAGACATCATCAGCTCAGAAACTTAAGACTGAATAATAACTTTCCATACATGTAGAACTGAAAACACAGCAGTCTCAATCCTAATATATGTGCAGGCAAGATGTAATTAATCCCCAATTATAAATAAACCTTTAAAATACAGGAAACATTCTTTTTTTAGAAAGGACCACCCAGCAGTGTTTCATCGGGCACTGGGGTTTTTCAAAGTCTTTGTCCGCCAATCTGATCATACACTGGAATTTTTTTTTTTTTTTAATTCTTTGGGAACTTGCATTTGATCAAGATAAAAATTGGCTATCTAAATATCCCTACTATAACTACAGAGAGGCACGAGTGGCATAGAGATCCATTAGATAAGCGTAACTGAAGTGCAAAAGAAGCAGCATTAAGAAGAAAGGTGAAAGGACTAAAGTATAAAGCTGCTCCACTCTTTGGAGCAGAGACTATCTCTTCAGATACGTTTGTACAGTGCTTAGCACAATGGGCATTCTGATTTAGATATGAGCACTAACCAAATATTAATAACCAATAATGGCAAATGTCTTAACCTCAATAAAACAGCACATCTGTAACTGGCATTTTTTAATAGTGGAAAGAACCAGGATCATAAAAAACCCCTGTCCAGTAAAATATTAAGAGCGACAGTGCCTAAATCTGGTGAGATCACATAGCATTCTCAAATACTACCAAAAATGTCAAAAATATTATGTTACAGTGTGCTGGCTCACAACTTGCACCATGGGGACTCAGCAGTTCTGGGTTTAGCTTGTTCAGTTTAAAACTCCGTATTAAGGAATGCTTTGTCTCTTAGCAGTAAAGTACAGTCTGAACAAGACAGAAGAAACCAGTGACATTGGCTACAAGAAACAAATTAGCTTGCTTAAGACACGGTAAACACAACTGGATAAGCCAAAGACTTAACCAAAAACAATGTGCAAGAAACATAAAAAGTAAACAGTAGAGAGGACGGACACAGTAGGTGAGGGCACGATTCCCATGCACTAAAAAACCCAGACAGGAATGGGCACGAGAAGTAGGGGGGCACTGCTTAACTTGTGTTTGCAAACAGTAGACAAGACAGACCTGCAGATCTGCTCAGGGGGAGCACGGGAGAAAAGTGGAAGAAAAGCAGGAGAGAAAGGGGGGTGGGTGGGCAGTGGAAAGTGGAACAGTCTCATGTTTCATGAGCTCTCCCGTTACCCCCCTGCACACATGCCCTGCCCCAATTTGAGAACCCCTTGTCTACCAAGGACCAGAAAGGAACGTGCTCCCGACAGGCCCTGGCCTGGGAGGACACCCGATTCCCACACTGGTAACCCCTGCAGTGGGCTGCAGGCTGAAAAAAGGCTTGAGTCGATTCAGGGGTGAAAGCAACAATTCAGGACATTAACTGCCCGACTCCAAGGGTCATATTTTAGTTAGGCCATGGTATTTTTACATGTGTAGAAGTTACCTATGGTGATTTCTTCCTACAAAGAGTAATTTCATTGGGGGTTTTTTTGAGGATTTACAATTAACCCAAATTTTCAGTTACAAACAAATTCAAGTCTAAACTTGAGAAGACTAATATATAAAAGCACACAAACACTTTGGATATTTGGCCAAAAGCTGATGATACAAGGCTTTTGCCCCCCCCCCCCCTTCAAAGTAGTTACCGCGGTTCAGAAAGCAGACTGACCCCATCTAGATTAGAATAAACTGACATGTCAGTAACTGAAAGTCGAGCCAGAACACAGGCGTATCTGAGCTAACCCTTATTACTTGTGTAACAATACCAGCCACAGCTCCAGGCCGGGAGGGGGGGAGGGATGCCAGGGGGTGCATCCCTCTGTGTGCACACTTCTAACAGCTAACTCAAGGAGTGGACAGGGAACTGATGGAATAAATGGCACCACAAATATTTGACCCTTAAAGGAAAAATTGAGATGTTGTTTCACATTACTCATATCAATTCCAACATCTCTACTGCTATCAAAATGGTTTCAGGTTTTACAGCTTCCTCGTACTAGAAAAATTAGCTATGAAGAGTAAAAAATTATTTATCTGAACACTTAAGCTGGGGATTACTCCACTACTTGCAAATTAGTATTCCATTTTGCACAGTTACAGTAAAGTAAGTTGCATTCAATTAATATTAGATCAGTTCAACAGTAACAAATTCGAAACGGTCCACCTCAGCAATCTCTCAGCTTCCACATTGTTTCAGGTGGGAAATATCTCATACTTTTGATAGCAGAACACGCAGATGTCCTGACAAGCACCACAGGACAAGGCATCTGCTAGGGTAAATGCTGTAATTTTCCTGATAGATGTATTATGCATCTGAAATCGAAACTATTATGACTAGACACTGATAATATGACCTATTTCTGTTTTCAGTGTGATTCGTAACAGCTGCCAAAGAGGTCTGGCTTCACTGGTGCTGCCTGGCTATGCCTGCTCAGCTGGTAAGTCGGGCCGGCGCCTGAACATGCTGGTTAGCAGTCAAAGCTGGGAGCAGTTCAAACATGGTCAGCCACGAGGAGGTATTCTGAGATTTTCTCTTCTAAAGCCAAGGAGGTCCCTTGTGAGTACTTGCAAACCACAGCCATTCAGCTGTGTATCAACTTAGCCAACTCTGGGTAGATTTCTTTTCTTTTAAAAGGCAAAAAAACCCCGATGACTTTGCTACTCAACAACCAGCATCTTGCTAAATGGGAAACACACTATCTACAAGGAAAAGGACAATAGAAATTTCTTCCATGAACAATGGCCTAACCTGTTCTCTGAAATACATATATAGTTTTATATATATATAGATATATATATTCTGTCTTTCCTTCCTCTTTTTCCTTTCCCTCTTTTTTTTCCCTTCAGATAAAGATGCCTACTTTGTTAAATTTCAGCCTGAATTGTTAAAACCCAGCAAAAGGATAAGGACCCAAAAACAGTCTCACGATGGGAATGATAAGCCCTAACAATCCTGCCTTTATTAGAAACATACCTGAAGTTGAGCTCCAACGTTATCACCTGCCCATGTAAGACTAATTAAAAAAAATGCTCTGACAACCACTTTAAATCCACAAAGACTCACTGGTGAAATTATCTTTGTAACTGCTGAAATCATTTTGGTACTACAATGCTGCTTAGAGCATATGGCATAAAACCTTGATAAAGATTCCTGTCCAGTTATTTATTTTGGTCTGTCCTTGGTCAGGTCAGCCTCTTCCTGACTACACCACATTTGAAACAAAACAAAACAAAGAAACCCCACAAAACACCAACCTTCCCTGGATACAATTTCCTAAGTAACGAAACTCAGATACTGTAGGATGGGCATCTTTTAAGGACTTTATATCAAAATCCCTTTTCCTCTTCTCTTCACAGGTGTTATGAACCATTATGATGCATCCCATAATTCCAATTCATACAACGTCCTGGGAGGCGTTTTGTTGGTGGTGGCAGAGATGGGATAAGTTCTGGTTACGCCTACAAGCTATAACATATGGTAACATTCCCATCAATCCTCACCAGCATGGAAAAAACACTGATTGATTTTATTTTTTTTAAACAAGTGAAAATTTAGGAATTCATTATAGTTACAGCAGTGATGTTCTTTGACGTGACAACCTCTATTTAACTGGAGAAAGCTCAAAAAGAAAACCAAACAAACCAACCTCCCTGTCACAGGCTTCTCCTGCCTCATGCGATCACTCATCCACCAGCCTAGTTCACAGAGGCCAGCAATGCTGGAGACCTTGAGGGTCTCCATACCCACTGAAGCCCAGTCCCCTTACTTGTGCACCAACAACAGTTCACAGATGTTACAGCACGTCAAGCTGAAAGCCATACATCCCATCTACTGCCAATGGGAACAAGGTCAGTGTCTCACTTGAAAAAGGGTATCACACAGCTGCCCTAAGTCAATGGGCACCTGAACGTGAGGCCTTTGTACCGTTAGTCTGCTAGTGATCTTCTCTCAGAACTTGAAGTGACACAGAGAAGAGGTGGGACCATATTAAGCGGCCAAGTAGAGATCTTAAACTTACAGCTGTTAAAACAAGAGTGTAATTTCACAAGCACTTTTAATAGCAGTGCTATCTTGCAACCTTTCAATACTCTGCTCCTCCCACCACTTGCTCCCACCTCCATGACCAGTATAACTGCAAGGAGACCCACTGACTAGAGAAGATTTTCTTTTTTACCTCTGCCAGTGATGCCACCAAAGAGATACTTCTTAAACTACAGTGCAAGAGGGGGTCTCTTAATTGTAATAAAATGTGTTTTTTTTAAAGTTGCCTCAACTTGTTGGATTGCAATTCTCACTGTTAACAAGTTATTTTAATTTTTCATGAGACATATTTCATTTTTACAGCTCAGGAAACTGGACTTTGCAATGCAGATGTCTTGAGAAATGATCAGCAAAGCTTATAAAACCATACTGAAAGTGATAAACACACACTTCTTTTAATAGCTATTAGAACACCCTGTAGTTAAGAAAAGATTACATCAGAAGTGTTCTGTAAAGGCCAGAAAATTTTGTCATCTTACTAGATTTTACTGCACATGCTTTTTCAAAGTTAAAAATAACAAATTCTCACAAAACCTGCAACAAAATTGGTTTATTCCCACATGAAAGTTGGGTAGGCTAAACCACAAAGGTTCCACGAATTCATACCTGGAATAAGTAGTAGGATGAAATACAACTGAAGCCAAGCAAGCTCATATCCTATACCAGATCTCCACTGGCTCCAGAAGTTAAAATTAACATATTTCAAACTGACCTTTCAGATTGGGTCCTGAGGTCACAGAGGGCCACATACCCCAAGGAGCTGAGTGTGTGTATTACATTAATGATCTTAATTCAGGATGAAACTGTACAATATTATAGTGTTATTTACAAGGTGCAGTAAAAGGTAAAGAATAAGTCTGAAGTCTGAATTCGATTCAGCTTTTGACTTTCTCTGCAAGCATGAGGCAGTTCTCAGTAGGAAGATGAGAAGCCAGAGAACAAAATTTCTGCTAAAACAGAGAGGTTCTCTGCTTGAGAGGCTCAATGGAGCCTCGCTGCCCAGGAAGATGATCTGCAATATTACTACAGACAAGACCAACTGGGCACTGGATGTTTGACTCAGGCCCTCATATCACTTTCAGGCTGTCTATCATTATATTTTTAAAGTAATAAAAATAAATAGAATAAGCACAGAAAGTGTGCTTTGGAGAAAAGCCAGTTGTAGCAAAAGTTGCTTTGTCTGCGAGTCCAAAAATACAGCCTCATTCACTCACAAGAGAAACTATTCACGGACAGAAAGAACACTGCATAATTTGTAGGTCTTTGCAGGGTTTTTCCCACCCCCAAGACTCCCTTTTCCTAGAAACAGCATGAGCCAGACAGAGCTTTTTGCCCCCCTACCAGTCTTGAATATTTTAGGTCGTGTATGAGTGAATCATAAAGAGCTGTGACACAAAGTTCAGTTTAACCAACTGCCAAACAGGAAAGCACTCATTACTCATTTAAAAGCATCCTTTGTGCAAATGACTACAGTAGAACACGATGAATTAAAAAAAAAAAAAAATCCCACACAGGCAACATGACCAGAGTCCATCTATCTATCCAGCATGGTGCAAACAGCAGGCAGACACTACTGTCTTCGTTATCTGTTCTCTCGAACTGACCTTGTTGGTCTGCTAGATCGTGAGGCAGTGTACCATATCTATAGAAACAGAGCGCAGGGGCAGACGGCTGACTTGAACTAGAACATCAGCAACCCCCCTGCTTTTACTTTGCCTGTGAGGCTTTTATCGCTGACATGAAATCTGAGTCTTACGAACAAGACATTTGAAAAGTTTGTTCAAGGAGAGGTGCACCAATTAATATTTGTTAATATGGACAGTTACAGCACCAGACAAGAGCTCCAAGAGTTCAATTTACCATGTGCCTTACAATTACAGAGGATATAAATTACTTACACTCTGCATTGGCAACAGGGCAAGCAACAGTAACAAGGCGTACCATCCTTCATAGTGCACAGAGTTTAGCTGGCCATTTAATCCTGTTGCTTTCTTGTAACAGTGAAACATCTGAGGTGTGCCGAGTCCCAGCTTAAAGGGTTTCAGATCAGTTAACCTTAATTTAATACCCAGAAACACGTAACTGAACATATGACAGAGGTAAACCAGTACAGTTCTTTGAAGGTGTCAATGAAGACATGCCTGAAGTGAAGCTTGTTCATGTAACTCAACTGCCCTTTTGAAGAGCCTTGGACAAAGCCCCTGGCAATAGACTATCAAGAAACTCAGTAGTCATATGGGATCTGTGGCAAACAGTGTCGTCATCCGCTCGGAACTGCTTAACAGAAAGACAAACAGAATCAATAGTTCTCAGTATGACAAACAATTAACACACAAGTGGGATGAAAATCACATCAAAAATTAAAGGGGTTTAATGTATTCACCCAGTCTCTGGAAAAAGAGTTTGAAAATAAGATGACAAAATTTCCAGATGGCATGTTTCTGGGTTAGAAAAAGACAAGACGGGGAAGGGAAAAAAAAAAGTATATGGTCAAGTGGATGCCACATTACATTTTGTTTTGATAAATATGACCCTTTGTACCAGTTTAAAACATGACTGGGTTCTAAACCTGTACAGCCTTTCAGGATAAGGGCATGGCACTGTAAAAAACTAGATGAAATCATCAACATACAGTAAGAAATAGAAAGATGGAACATAAGAAGGAAATTGCAATAATACTTTAATTATTGCTACTTGAGCCAAAGGCCCGCTGTTCAATGCAATATAGTATATAGTTTCGGTTTCTCTGCCTTAAAGGGCTAAGCAAATAGTTAGAAGATTCAGACATCAGCAAACATGACTGAAGAAACACAAAGACACCTGAATGAGTGAACAGTAAAAAACCATATTATTGATAAAAAGAGGAGTACAGAAACATGAAGCTTCATGGAAAAGATATACTTGATAGAAAAGGTTTCAAAATTATGTTGCTAGTATTCAGAAATGAATACATGTTTTTTTACCACTGCTAGTTTTCTCTTTCACACAGCTCAAACAGTCAAGTTCATTGAAATCCCTATTACAAAGTATTTATGAAGCCAAGAACAGAGTGGAACTGAACATAAAATTAAGCATTTATATGTACACATGCTCACTGGCATTAGAAAAGATAAATGACATACACGGACATTAATCATTAGGTCTTGTTCTTAGAAGTATTGTAAGTTTCATACATTTGTCATATGTAACATCTAAGATTGAAAGTGGAAGGAAAAAAGAGTAATTTTCTGAAATGTAGGATACTAACTTCAAAAAAGACCCAGCAATTATTCTTACCTAATGATTCTATTCAGTGTTTACCTCCACAACGAAAGCAACACTTATAAACTTTCTGTATTAGTTAAAAAGGCAACAGGCTTAGCTCAAAAAAATGACAAGCTGAAAAATCAGGATTAGCAAACCGAAGGCCAGAAAATAAGAACTGAATCATGCAAGCCTGCTGCCTATACAAAGCACTGGAGCAGTGCATTTTAAATCAATCTGTTCATCCCAGGCAATATGTATATTGGGACAATTATTTGTTTTCCTTTTTCCAATGTTTAGTCACCATAAAAACCATCTACATGAAAACAGCTTGTGCTTTACAGTTCTGATGAAGCACATAAAAAATTAATAGAATGTGAAAAAGGAAACATGACGATGCATAGAGATTATACGTCCAAAAGACAACAGGTATGTGCAGGTCTCATTGATAACATGCTTAGTTCATTTTCACATCTGAGGCAGCATTTTAAACCTAAAGGTTGAATTACAAAATGCATATCAGGAGTCATTAGCTATCATGTCAAAACTAAAACGCACATGAATTGAAGCAAAAGAATTTATTCAATAGTTTCTCTTTCATTTATGGGGAATGGGAGAAACAAGTACAGGAAAATTAACTCCTCTGGTAGTCTTGAGCGTGTGCAAGAGAACGGCAAAACCTACATCAACTACTGCAAGGATAGGATTTTATCTGCTAGGTAGGATTTCAACTACTTTCCTATGGCCAAGGATGCTGACACCACCCTCTCCATCACAAAGCGACCCTTTGGTTTCTGGGCAGAGTAGAAGCACAGACCGTTGCATCAGGCTTTCAGCCCCACTCCGCACCCCCAGTTCCACATGCGTATCCTTCTTACGGTGGGCATGAGGGCATGACTGGGCCACTTAACCACTGCAGCGCATCAAGGAGGATATACAGAGGTGCAGAGCTTATCCTCGTGCTTCACCCTGGAAAGCCAAGTGGGTTACTAAGGAGAGAATCCTGTCATAAATTCACTCAACAGTTTTCTCAGCTCATCTGGGATTTCCCTATCTTCTCCAAGAGACCTTACACAGTATTGCTCTTTCAAAATTGTGTTGAACCAGGCCAGTGGAACTATTTTTCTATCTTCCTAGCAACAGATGCTAAGGTGTATACTAAATTGCCTTCTGATGTCTTATTTACAATACACTATTTCCTCCTAATACCTTAAGAAGAAGTATAAATACACAAGCAGCAGCAACAAATTTGGTTAAAACCAGTCACAGAGAGCATAGTCTAGAACTGTGTATGTATCATAAATCCTTACCTTATGTTATCCGTGTGGGAATTAAACTCTGATAAGCAACTATAATAAGGCCTTTTTAAGGTTCCTTATTTATTCTCCTTAATCTTAAGATTGCCTGTTCTAAAACATGTTATGAGAATAGGAAACTACTGTGAACTAACGCTCATTAACACCAAGGGTTGGGGAAGAAAGAGAAATCAAGTGCAGGTAGAAAATAATGAGAATCCCATTCATGTTTTAGAGCTGTGCTTGTTCATAACTAGAGGTGGTAAAACTAGCAAACAAGGAAAAGGAAGAAAAAGATCAGATTTATAACAGTAGACACTGTTTTCAAAGATGCTCTTTGAACAAAAAAATAACCTTCTAAACTTCAGAACTGAGGATAAAATAGAAATCAAAGAACTCCTTGCTGAGAGGGGAAACTACACCTCTCCGCTGCGTATCTGAAGGGGGATGTCCTACCCCTTCCAATCTTCTGATACACTCCTGATACCTTTCTGAATAAAATCTGTGTAACTCAACAATATATTGCATAACTGCTTTTGGATTTCTTGCTATAAAGTAGCTGTCTACACGATTACATTTCCAGCTGCTGTTTCACCGTAATTTAATGCTAATTCCTTCATGTTTATATTTGATGCTTTTAATACCATTGTTTTCTAAGGCATCTCAAAAAAGTATTTACCTCAATGAGTCTGTACTGGTGAAATTAAATTAAACAAAACAAAAACAGTTGCATGAGCCTCTCTGCTGCAGAGACTGACTAGAGCGTCTACAAAACTAATCTGCAACATTCCTGAAGCATATTAGTAAGCAATATACAAGCCACTAAACTCAAAAAGGATGGAATTACAAATGCTAATGAGTCATAAGCAGATAGAAACTAAAATTACAAGTTGATTAAAGATACCCTTCCATTGACAGGGACAGTGAAAGGAGCTGTACAACCTGTACTAATTCAGTTCTATCATAAACTGGTTAAGACTACTGGTGTCAAGATTAATCATTTGAGTCTTGTTCCAAATCATTCCTCTGCTTACGCTATTTTACTATTCACATCTGTCCTAACTATTATATACCTGTTTATTTAAAGAAAAAGAACATATGGCACTGGATATACTGAGACAGCAAATGCAGACTAATGGGTACAGCTGTCATGTGGGAAAGTCAGGCAGGTACATTTGCCCATCTGCCTACGCACACAGACCTACCATATTGGCCAGCCCCTTCCCTGAGCAAGAGAGAAATCTTGAAAACCTGTTCTCAAACGAGACAAAATTTTGATATCACATCATACTTCAATTCTTCAAAGGTTTTGTTAGCTGAGCTTTTCAAACAAAGTCATAAACACTCTTGCCAAGTATAAGCTTGTAAAGCAAAAAGCACATCTGAACTTCAATATTGCTATTAGACACCTGATTTTCCCCTCACCTGTACCTAATATCTCCTTTAACTTAGGGAGTTCTTCCTTACCCTGGACTGAGATCAGATTCGGGTGCGTTGCCTACCAGAGTTTGTGTATTGGCATTTTGTTATTCCTATGTTCATGGACTTCAGCTATCCTAGTTATGTTTTGGGTGTTATAACTGTTTATTCAGCTGTCTTTATTCTGGAATTGGACTACTAACAGCACCTTTAGTTACGTAGCCCAAAGAGACCACACAACTTCTTTCCTGCTGACAGACCCAATCTTTCTGCGGAGAAAAAAGACATTATCTTCTCAGGTGTGTGCGTGTGGGGTCATTCCAGTGAGGGTTGTGGGGGGCAATCAGGACCGCTATGCTGGTTAGTCGCACACAGCAGGTCCCAATCCTGGGTGCATTTCACCTAACCTGAGCTTTTTGTAGGACTGCAGCTGAAAGGTTTTGCTGAACTTATGTTCTCCCACTTTTTCTCTTCCAATGAAAATAGAAACTTTTAATAGTCATTAACAGAAGTGAAAGAATTCAGCTTACGATACAGAGCTGAATTCTATAGTTATTAAAACCAAAACAAATTACTGATTTGTTTTTACTGTACATTGTTATTTCAAGTAACCAGCACTCAGATGAAAACACAATTCATTTTCAAATGGAAAAACCACCTACAGCAAAACAACTGAAGTTACTTGCATTGTGGCTCCCTGCCTGCAAGTGCACAGTGCATGGGAATACGTCAGAACTGACAAATGTTACATTTCTGAGTTCAGCACAGGCTTCCCCAGGTGGGGAAAGTACACTGCTCTGCAAACTGGCTCCACATGAAGAGGAATTCTAGCCCCACCTTGGGTAATGGGTTCATCAATCACTGGATTATCATTTTATGGGTTGGATTCACTTAACTGTAACATCAACAGTCCATTACTGCTGGATTAACAAGACATTTAAAGAGGCTAAACAGGATATTCCAGACAAGTGATTATCAAATGCTAGAAATAATTATTACACTTAAATTGCCAGACTATGGAGAGGGGTTGTCCCATGTTATTGTCATTTGATCCAAATATTGGTTCATTAGTCAAAACCTAAAAGATAAGCAAAAAAATAAACAATCACATTTCTACAGACAAACCAACACTGGAAAAAGACAACCAGCAGCAATATTTATCTTTGAACAGATCTTCCAAAACCATTTAAAAGTCCATTTTGGCTGGGAAAAATGGACCACATCAATTTTGGTGTAAAAGGCATAACTGCATTTTAATTCATTTACAAAAAGCTCACAGATGTGGTTTAGACAGGAGTTGCTCAAGTTGCAAATATGCCTTGCTCTGGCAAGTCCCAATTTCTTTCCAAAGGGTAGGTCACTGCATAGAAGAGCAAAAAAAAACAAGCAGCCTTGGGAATACATGAAAACAGTTTTCACTCAGAGCTGGAGTTGAATATTTTTATACTAAAACCAGGCTAAGCTGCTTCTTCAGGAAATTATCAAAGGAAACACAGCTGAGGTTGCTGAAAGAGCAATAGGGGTTGGGATGCATTTTGGTCAACAGTTTTGGGCAACTACAAATTCAGTGAAGAATGTGGAAGACGTTGTTGTTAATAAAGTCAAGCCCACATAAATTGAGTTCATAATTTCTTTGATAGTTCTTTGAATCTGAAACTCAAAATGAAACTCAGGGTGGGATCAAGCCCTTCCGGACTGAAACCTCCGAATTACACATAGGTCTGCATCAGACTGATCCTAAAAACGACTCTCAAGGAGTAAAGCTTTATTTATGCATTTCCATAATGTCAAGAAGACTCTCATGAACTAGCGTTAAACATTTTGGTGTAGTTCAACTGCTTACCAATCTTTAAAAGCCAACCTTTTTTTCCCCTACAGAATTTGTAGACTAGGCAAGTTTACTGTTATTCATGGATGATCCATGACACAAAGAAAAATAATGCTATGGAGAAGAGGACTGTTTCAGAGGGAAATATTGAAGAATATCCACGAGAGAGTCTTTGGAAACAAATTTGCTAGAACACGCGCCTCAACTAACCTCATAAGCTACCAATACATTTTCACACTAACCATGCTGACTAACTAGAGGCACAATCTGATTTTGAATACGCAGTATGAGACAGCAACAGAGCATTACCTGGCAAACAGTGCTTAGTGAAAAGGTTCAAAGTTCATATAAGCAGCAAGAGATGTAGCTACTCCCAGGAGTATGTTTCTCACCTCTTCCATTCCTTGTGACCATTTCAACAGACGTTCTGCCAGCACAACCACCCTCAGAAAGTTAGATATACATGCCTATTGCAAATACAGTTTGTATCAGCAAAGAAAAGTGATCTTGCTAGTTTATAGCTTATACTAATAATTCCTTGAGTGAAACAAGCTGCGTCAGCAACAGGCCATTTTTGCTGTAGAACTATAACTACCCTAGCACTTCTGCCTGTATTGAGAGTTTTAAATAAGCACCGGCCTTAACGACATTTCCATGCTCACACAAGTTTTATGTGTAGATCTCACTTCACGTGATCTCATCCTCACTCCACAAAACGCCTTATCGTTGTAGCTTAATGCCTTTCTTCCAGGTTTCAGAGAAATCACTGAAACCAAGTAACAAACTATCTCCCAAAAGGTGCATGGCCTTTCACGTCATGTAAAACTGAAGTTCAGTGGAGAGCAGGTAAATTTTCAGAGCTCAGATTACAAAAAAGGGAAGCATATGCAGCTCTGTGGGAAAATGCGAAGGGGTTGTACTAGGTAGGCCGAAGTTACCAGTCTGATGGCTAATTTATAGCAGCCAAAGTTTAACTTAAATTTGAAGTGTTAGTAATTCCATAATTAGCAAAGAATTGTTGGTTTGGTAACTTTTCTTCCCCTCTCTCTTTCTTCTCTTTTCCCCAATTACTTACAGGACTGTCAAACCAGAATACAGGTCTATTCTATTTCCTACACAGGTAGAGCTATCTTCCAGCTTTGAAGAGAGAAATTACCATCACTGGAGGAAATCTGATTATAGATTATTTTGCCGCTTGAGTCAATACTAGTATATGCAGATATTACTACTCATGCAGTATGTAACACAATCTTCAATCGCTAGTGTAATTAGGAAGAAAAAGGGGAGTTAAGGACAGGCCAGAAATACCTTAATCATCAATGAAATCTGCAGCAGAAGCTTCTGGAGGGAGCCACTTAGACTCCCCCCACCCCCGCCCCGAGTCCTTGATTCATGCAAAACTGATCTCAAAACAGATTAGGCAAACAATGAAAATACATATGGGAAAACTCAACTGTAGACTCCAGTTTTAGATGGTGACAACTGGTAAAAATTTTTATAAATGCCTTAGGCTGTTAACAATCTAAAGTCCTCCAAAGAAGACTTTGAAAAATTTGCCAAATACTATGAGCGAAACTACAACAGCTTGAATTAGAAGGGTGGCTTATGGCGATTCCACTAATAGAAAAACAAGAACCACAACTAGCCTTCAGTTTAAGGTAACAAGCACTATTTAAAGTGAGATTTTTGAAAAGTTATCAGCTGTTTGACATGCTTTTTGAAGATCAACAGAGACATTTCAGTGTAAAGACAATGAATAACAAATATTACTTTCACACTAAGACATTAACTTTCATATTGCAGTCAGACAGACCTTTTGACAGTCAAGGTACTGCACAAATGCAGGCACAGAAGCAAAAAGTGAGGCAGTGTTAGGGGAAAGTGCCGTTATATATTAAACGCAGAGTTGAAAGCAGGCAGACTTGAGCTGCAGAGGAAATACTCAGGCTACTACTTAGGACTCCACTAAAACAAGAAACGTTTAACTCGCATACAGTATTATTTTATGATCAGGCTTGCCTTATTCAAATAAATTCCCTCTTTTCAATCTGCTTTGGGTCACCCTGACACCTCTTGCAATTTGTACATCCTTGAACTGATAAAATAGCTGGAAAACCAAATGCATATTTCAAGTAAAGTACCTGTCACTCAGTATTTTGGATGAGTTAGGCAAACTCTGAGTGTTCATCTGGGTTAGGCACATGTGCTCTGGCTACAGGAGAGACACCATTGAGAAGTAGGAAGCTCAGAGTAAACATACTGGTAACAGAAACCATCACAACTGGGAATCAACACTGAGGATTAAATAACCTAAACATTGACACAGGTCCCATTTTCCAGCGATCTGCATCAGCTTAGCTTGGCTTGACACTAAGAAGAACACAGCAGAGAATCAGCACTGATGAATCTGGCACTGTGGAAAGCCACTTGCCTGACTGCCTAAACTGCTTTTTCCTCGCTGTTTAATAAAAACCTATTAAAAAGTAGGTATCTGAGGTCTTTGTGATCCAGCTAAATAAATAGCAGAGTACTGAAAAGAGACATTCATTGCTCCTCATCTTTTTAAAAGCTGTTATCATGTCTTTGCCATGAAAGTAGAAATAGCAACCGTTCAGGTACTTCCTCTTAAGACAGCTATACAACCTTTAAACCATCCATTTCCCAGGAGCCAGAAAGAATCCCAGATTTTCACCAACAGGCAGCCGCTGCCTGGGAGGGGTCCCCTCCTCTCCCTCTACTAAGCAACTAACTCTAATCTACTTTGAACACTTCCAAAATGGTGCGGACAATTTTATTCAAAAAGAAAACTGTCGATAACATGTCTGTCACTCGTATCCCAAGACAAGCACAGAAAACAGTGTAATGTCTGGCTTGCTACCACAAGCTCATCATTTTTGCATCTGCTAGCAATAGCTGATGAGATCATTCACTAGACTGTCATGAAGTAAAAATATTACCCGTCAATATACTCAAGCTCTTGGATCAAAGGGACAGCCCATCTCATGACACTCTCCAGGGCTGCCTGATGACTGATTTCATTCCTACATCTCCATCTCTTCTTGCTTAGTGCAGTGGGGGCCCTGGGAGATTCTTGGGATTTGTACGCCAAAGAAAAGAGAAGTACACCTGTAACTTTCAGAGGGTCAGGATTTTGGAGTATATTCCAGCTCAGGATTTAGTACTGAGTGTAACTGCTCTAAAAAACAAAACAGGAGTTACTTTTCCTGGAGGATGGGTATTTGTCTATTTGTCCTCCTTGCTCAGAGGCAAATTTGTTTCAGCGTCTATCCCAATTAATGTCACCTCAGACAACCCAAACTTTTTTTTTTTAAAATGAATTTTATTCATGTGACTAATGCCTACACACAGTTTAGTAGCAGGGACCACATTTTCTTTTACCTTGCTTAATTATGCTATAAAAGAACAATGGAGATGTAAAAAAATCCCTGTCTTTCCAGGTCTCTTCCTTGCAAATGAAATGACTGCAGTGCATTTCCCTCTATTACTTATGTAGAGGATCTCAAACAAGACATATTTTCAAACAGCAGCATTTTATTAGTTTTCTTCTCTTTCCTCACCTTGCATCACCCTGCTGGTGGTAAGAAACTGAGTCATCATGGCACTACTTCAGAAGCCAAAGTCGAATCACCCATTAACTAAAAAAAGCAGTGTTAACAACTTGCAATAATTTGAAGCAAACAGCTCAGATGCAACCACCTCACAAAGACAGGAAACTGCTCTGAAGCGGGACTCAGGAAACAGGCTCAGATAAGGTGACTCGCCAAACTCAGCTACAGGCTGTCTACGACATGGTCAAATTGCCCCTCCTACTGCACGTTTCAATTTCTATTGGGTATGACACGTGTAATATCTCTCAGTTCAGAAACATTACAGAATCTCTCATGGTGTTAATGACCACCAGGCACTGTGTTATAACCACAGGGAGACCACCAAGGTGCTACAAAACTACTTTCAGCATTTCCACAGGTAACTGAAAACTAACGAGCAAAAGGTAAACCATCTCGCATCTCTAGTACTTTCCTCTGCTCAGGATAAAGCACAGAGGTGGTAACACAGATGAGTAACTGTGCAGCGTCAATGTCCTTCCCACACTCGCTCCGCAGAGGACATTCGTTTCCAGAGGTGTCGCTTCCGCAGCTTCTGCGAGCACTACGTTGGGTCCGACCCCCACAAAGCAAGCCTGACATTCATTCCCTCCTGACTTGTGTCAGCCCTCGGTGCACACTGACTGACTAACGCACGTAACAGAGCGTCCTTATTTCCTTACTTAGGGAACAAGTTCCCACTGAAATATCTGTAAAGCCTAATCTACAAGTGCAAGAGAGAGAAAAGAAACCAAAAAAGACATCTGGGACAGAACTGAGGAGAATCCATGTTTCTCCTCATAAAGATACCAAGGAAACCATTCCTCCCACCCACAGTTTTTAAAGCATTAATAGGAAGTAAAACCAAAACAAGCAAGAAAAAACACTTCAACCAGGTCAAATGTGTGTTCAAGTGGAGGTAAGAAACCACTTAAAGCTCTCACAGGATTAAGCCCCTTTGACAGGTCTGATAATTTTAAAGGCCTAATTCCATTACAGTATCCGGCAGCCTGCAAGGGCACATTTTACTAACCATAGGCCACCAGGTCATGATAGATGTTGACAGAAAACATTAAAGGTTAAGTAGATATAAGACCATAAAACGTTTCAAGCTGTACAGTGCCAACAATGTTAACTAGCAACCATGGTGCTGTTTGGGAGGAGAAAAAGATAGTTGGGTCTTCCCACCAACTGCAGTCCCAGGGAGCCCCAGCAGAAGCAAGTGGCCAGGATGGCCAGCACCGGGCATGCTCACATGACATGAAAATCCTCTTGGCTATATCAAAGCCCAAATTTCATATGTTGCTTAAAATTCATAAAGTGCAATATCGGATTAATTAAGGTTAAGAAAACATACCTATTCAATAGATTTCACTAGTCGTCTTCAGCTGGGAAACACTGGCAGCGGCTGCGTGGCCAGTAGCAGCAGCGGTGCTGCAGAAGAGCAGCAAGGCAGGAGACATCCTAGCAGCTAAGGTCAGGCAACCTGCAATTGCCTCTGTGTAACAATATAGCATTCCGACTTTGAAAAGTAGCACTCGGATCCTCGCCATGATGAGAATCTAAGCCAACAGTTAAAACAATTTAGCAAGACACAATAATTTTGCCTTAAATCCCCTGCAAAACTTATTCAGGAACAGCGGTGTAATCACTGAAGGTGGCAACACACACTTCAGCTCTGCCTGAGAGTATTTATGCAACACATTTATGCAGTTGCAACTCTGACATGTAATTTTGATTGCTCATTCCTTAAAGGTGTCTAGATACAATGACAATGGCCATAATCACAGAGTTAACCTTATTCCAGTCATTAAATATAAAACCTAATATTTCACATTCCCAACTAGTTAATGGAAAGGAAGGTATCACACAGATCATTGCCTGTGTGCGTGGAAAGGGCTTGAAAACTGCTCTGCATACTCTCTGCTATAAGGCACTATGAGGATATTCACAAATAAATCTTCAGGTTTTTCTTTTCTTTTTTTGAAAGAGCTCCTCTGAGTGACATCTATCTGGATAATAAATTGCCAACACCACAAACAATTAAATTAAAAGCTGTTCAATATGTAAGGGGGAGGGAGTTGACTACTGACCAAATCTGACACACAAATAGCTTGCTAATTTGTCAGCGAGCCAAAATAAATGGAATGGGCTGGCTACAGGTGCAGGTAAATGCCTCAGAAATAGACATCAATAAATCATTTAGCTCTCTTTAACATTTTAGATTACAGTCATTTAACAAGAAGGACATTTTTGCCTTTGCAACGTGATTCGTGAGAGCTTCGAGTGAGCCATTTTAAGTCAACACTTAAGATGGGACTTTAAAACTTCCTTTTTCTGATCTCTTATAATCTACTCTTTACTTAGCCAAAATTATAAACTTTATCTTCTGTTCTACTTATTGCAAAATACATAATCCAAGATTATGGCGTATTACGTACTAGTGTTTAACTAACTCTCTGAGTCCAAAACTCTCATGATGAGAGAATAAATCCCCCCTGATATTTTTTGTAGATGGAGAGACAAAGAGGCACCTTGCTGAATGTCAGGCAAGCCAGAAGGTCAACATCCTAGTCTCACTAAATGTAAGTGTGTCTATATGGAAGGGTGAAAACAGTGGGTTATCGTGTATTAAACATGTTCCTTACAAGTAAAATCACTTGGTCCCCATAATTCTCCATCTCAAATATTTCTTCTAAAAGCCAGCCACCGGCTATCTCATCTTTCTGCTCAAACACCACCTGCTGGGCCCTTTTTCTATGAAACTGATACAAGGAGCCACAAATAATAACAGACAGAAGCTTAACTGCACGTTCAAAAGAAGGTCACCCTCATATTAAAACCAGAAACACAAATACACAAGGACCATCTATGCTTCTATTTTTCAAAGAGCTTAAAGGTATATTCGCAAGCCATAAAGTCATTTAGTAAAAAGATTAAAATCTCTGGTTTCTAATGGACTAAGACCATATAAAAGCTTACAGGAATGTTTCTGGTTTTAACCTGATTCTGATGCAACTTTTGTCTAACGAAGCATATTTCTTGACAGCCACAAATTACTTTAGATAGTCACTTTAAGGACCTTCCAGGTAAATTGGCCAATTAAGGAATTACAGTATTTCCACCCTGAGGAACAGTTAGAAAACATATATAGCCATTTGGAAAGCTGACTGGAACAGGACAATTTAACAGTGCTTGCCCACGCGCAAGAAGATAACATGGTTTAGAAGTTTCTTCCAGACTAACCTCTCAATTGCCCTATTGCTAGAAAAGCAGTAGGAATGCATATGGATGAAAAGGTACGTACGAACATAAAGGACTGGTGCTTACTTCCAAAAATATACCATTTTATTACGCCTAGGATAGGAGGAGTTTTTACACACTTACAACCAAACATGACAGCCAGGCACTCTGCCAACCATGCATTATAAATCAGAGCTAACAGCCAAACCTGGACAGAACCCGAGTTACAGCGCCAAAGTTCACTAAGGTATTACCAAACTTATCAAAAAACACAAAGGGTGTGACACAATCCTGTGGCACATCCGCCTAAGTGGAAGGTTGGAGTTTAACTATTGACATCAACAAAATAAGAATGTTGAGAAATATCCATAGCAGACCCCGTTAACAGAACCAGGGAGACCTAAAAGCTGCTCAAGGCAGTTAAATAACAGCCTGTGATCAATAGAAGCAAATACTGCTGGCAGATCAAGCAGGATCAAGACTACATAAGCCACTGCAATCTGTATGAATAAGTAAATCATGACAGGCTCCTCTGAAAGCCGTGGTGTTAGGGCGATGCTTGAAAAACGCAACTTTCTTAAACAGTTGGATAGTGTCAGTAGATAAGACAGTGAAAGTACTGTTAACACCCTTCTTTGAAGTCTGGCTAGAATATGTGTAAGTGGCAAAAAGTAAGTGGCAAAAAAACCCCCACAGTATTTTTTTTCTTTTCCTACTACTTACTAATGCATAAATAAGGTTGTTAATAAAATGTTAAATATAGTAAACCACTAAAACAAACAATAGGTCAGTAAAGCTGGTTAGCAGAGCTAATTGAGTACTGAAGAGTCATATGACAATCTCCTATTAGCTCTCTCTGTTACCTTCTTGCGCTTGAGTAAGAAAAGATACCCAAGAATAAGTAGAGGAGTGATTTTTATGAGCATCGCAGGTTGCCCTAGTTCTGCTTCTGCTGAACCTCTACTCACTTCATTTGTAACTAAGTTAGGTCAGAATGATTTTGAAAATCCAGTACAAATAGTTTTAATGACAAGCACTGGAAAGAAGGAACCCATCCAGGTACTATAACATTATATCCAAATAGCATTCTAACGAGCTCGTATTTACCAACAATTGTGGGGTTTTGTCTGCTTCCAGGATGTCACAAGAGTCCAGCTTGCTTACCTCCTGAAATTTAAGGGATTTAAGAGACGCAAGGGGCACTGAGGAGATACAAAGAACACCAACTATTAACAAGAAAATTCCATTAGAGGATTAGAAGTTGATAAACAAACATTAAAGGTTATTCATCAAACTGAAGAGAGCTGTACTTCAGTTATAATAAACAACAAGAATTAGGAGCTTAGCTGGGTGTCTGAACATTTTTACTGGTACTAATGAAGACAACTGAGAACAAAATTAACTTTTTTTTCTGGAACAGGTAAAACTGCCGTTGGTCGCACTGGATTACTGTCAGCAGAATGAGCCCCAACAAGCTAAGAATCAGGATTAGTAACGTACTCCAGAGAATGCAAGACATCTGAAAATGATCCAGGTCAAGAACTGGAGAAATGTATAATATTTATTATAGGTAGGCTGAATGGCAGCCTTCTACACTGCTGAAGTAATTACTGTCCCAGTGTCACTCATTTTATTTTATAACTATACCTTGTCTTGATTTTAAGGAGACAATTCTTCAGTGAACTTCCAATTAAAAATGGGGAAAATAACCTGTCTGTGCTCTTTCTGGGCTTCTCTTGTCTCCTTACTGAATCCTCAGTGAAAGAGCCTATGTACGTGCCAGACTGGCTGGCTGCTTTCTCATTGATGATGAATGGATACGCACTCTTCACCATGCCTTAAAAGCTATTACTGCTTTGCTTTATTGCACATTGGTGTACCTCTGATAATTATTGAAACATCCATTTCATTTGAAGGCTAGTTCATCCTTTTACATTCTGGTTTAAAAGGTTTTGTTCAGTAACTTCAAATTGCTCTGATATTGAAGAAGTTGACTTTTAGTTACTTCTTGAACAACTGTTTTATATTCCTAAACATTTTAGATTCCTAAACATCTAAAATGCTAAAGCATTTTAGAAGCAGGTATACCTGGTGGAATTTTTGTCCCTATCCCACCGTTAGAAGAGTCAAGAGATATTAACACAATATATTTTTTCCAGTGCATTAACTTTTAGCTATTTTTACAAGGACCTGTTTTTTTGGTCACTCCAAAGAAATGATCAGTAACTCCACACTACAGTGAAACAGATGCCATGCCTAGTGTTTTTTCACAGAAATTTCTGGTTTCTTCTGGAAAGGCAATACAAGGAAAACTACCACAGCAAACTCTAGTAAATTTAGAGGACAGGCAGTGGGGTCATTTGTTACAACAATATTTTTAAAACTCCCAGGATAAGTCTATGCTGCACCATATGCTGTACTCTGCAAGTTATCGGAGGTAGTAAACCATCCACTCAGCCTGCACAGCTATCCACATGGTCCAGTTAGGCTTTGATAACTCAGATTAGATCACCCAGCTCTAGCTTGGATAGCTCTGAACTACAAGGCAGTAACNCCCCCTTAAGCAAAAGCCTTGCTGTCCAGCTGCTCAGAAGCAGTTTCATGGTGGTCTGTTAACAGCAGCTTCTTCTGCTTGTTCCACGCAAGACAAAACAGAAGTTCTACTTGCAAGAGCAGCCCCAGAGGAAGGTATTTCCTGTAGCAGTCTCTGTTCTCTCTGCTCTCAAAACGCATCTTCACTGAGATCTCTGGAACATCATTTTAGCAATGTTCCACGTAGTAAGGCTTTGGGTTTGTTTGTTTTCCCCTGGTTAGCTCCTTCCCTGGTTAGCTCCTCTGCTGTTTAACATAATGTTCTGTCTTTTCTTTTGTTGCGAGAGAAAAAAGAAATTGCAATTTTAAAATCCCATACAGTGACAGTTTCCTGTTGCCTGCACTTGATTAAGATTTTCTGTTGCTGTTGATCAGTAATATCCCTTTTGCTGGTGTCCTGGTCATGAGAAAGCAGCCTTGCATTGTCACAGGCCCAGTGACAACTAAGGACAGCATGGGAACTTCTGTGTCCTCAGCTTACCTTGTCACATTAAAAAACCCACTATTCTCTTGTCTTAGTTACACGTCTTGTAATTGGGGGGGCTTAGGGGGTTGGATTCAGAGACTCTTAATCTAATTGCTATACTAAACTTTATGGCAACAGAAGGCCTGTTTTGCCAGACCATTCTCTCTAAATTATCTCATCGTAATTAATATGGTACCTGTTACTACAACAACAAATTGTTTACTAATTGAACCCAAAGTATCCTCTATTATTCTCTCATTGTTAGTTTGCACACTCTTCTTTTTTGCTTTGGAACCAACAGCTGTCCCCTGCACACTACATGGAAACAAGCTTTCTTGGGTGTTCCTGAAGCATCCAGCATAAGAGTTCCAGGACAAAATGCTACTTTCAGCACAAGTAATACCAGTAAGAGTGCACGTGGTTCACTGAACTGTGAACACAGCAACATTTCTGCTGGGGCCACCAAGAAATTGACATGCAGAGATTTGACATTTGCGCCCATTCTACTACAATCTACACAAGATTAAAGGCTGAAGACTAAGTTTCAAACCTCTCTTATGATCAGTATTTTCAATTGCTACCATGAAACTGTACCTTGCACATTCAGCTAACTTCTTTACTAGTGAAATGTCACTGCAATTGCAGACATATTTCCCCAGAGATTTTCTGATGGTTCCTCCAGAAAGAGGTAAAAATGGGGTGGGTAGGAATCAAATTAATGTTAAGTATTTTTTTTACATCAAAATTTTAATCACGAATTCAAAACTGAGCCATTGGTACCACTCTCCTGTTGGCTTAAACTCAAACTGAGGCGTTACTGACTGAGTTGTTCTGAAGCAAATTTACATAAAACCAAACTTTAGTTCTCAAGTTCTACTGCACTTTAACTACCATCTTGATTTAAGGTGCTAAGCAAAAAGAGGAACAAAATCCTGCTAAGCACATCGGCAACAGCACGGAGGAAACATGGTTTTGCTCAACTGAGAGGAGCTTCTACTTTGATGCATGAGTACCTGCTGATAATTACTTTCTTTACCAATATAACTGTAATAAAGTTTTAACTTGAGAAAAAATTAAAGGAAATACTGGGTAACTTAGAGCAATTTAAGTTGAACCTTAATTTTATATACTTCCATTTCCAGGTAGTGTTTCAGCCATGCTAACTGTTTCTCTTACGTCATCCCAGCCTAATGACCTGGTTAGCTTAACCTGTTTGAGACAAGACTTCTTGAAAGAAATGGTCTCCACAGTAACTTTTCTCTCCAAAATCCACGGATTTGCACAACAAACATCATCTTCTATAGTTTTATGAGCCAAGATAAGTTGTCATAAAAGGGGGTTCAAACTGGCCAGTTCACCCCATGAGATGTGTCTATAGAGAGCATTTATTTCATCAAAAGTTGACAGATACTACGGGATTTTCAGCCAGATCTTATCATGAGCTCACCTGAACTCAGGGGAAGTAGTTTATATGATTGAAGTCAACACTTGTTTTGACAGTGACCTCAGTGGACACAGGACCACTGACACTACTTTAGGCAGAGTCTATTTCACCTTACGCAGCGATTTTACCGATTGAAGAGCTGCTCTCTACAATAGCAAGTCTCTTTCCCCAACAAACCATGCCGTCAATGCCTGAGTTGCAAACACTGAAGCTGTACAGATTCCTTGCATTTCATTTTTGCTGTACATTAGTATATGCTGTTTTATTCAGTTTTAAGTTATTATTTGCTTTAATCCAAGTAACTAAACCAAAAAATACATCAACATCCCAAACTCCACCCTAGCATCACTAGTTTGAAACTTTCTGAAAACTCAAAGTCATATGCAAATTAAATAATCTTTTTAGTTTTTACACAGGCAAAGAGATAAACAAGACACCTGTTACTACTCAACACAAGGGGCAAAAAACTCGTCAACTTGAATACCCGAGACTGCCATCGATACTAATACTTCTTTGGGATCTTCTTTGAAACCGCTTGCCACAGACCTGAGCTCTGCATGGCGAGGTCTTTATAAAGACAGCAAAAATGAAATGGTGGCAGCGGTATTGTCATTGCCATTCGCAGAACGGCACATCACATTTTGACAGCGCCAGACAGGCTAAAGTTGGAGAAAACGCCACTGATAATCGCTGTCGCCTGTTGGTTTTATGACAGCAGATACAGCAAGCACAGTTCTTGTAAAATTTAAGCGGTTCACCCCCTAAAAGAAAAACATGGTAGAGCCCAGCTAAATTAGCGAGCCGTGGATTGCCTCCCCGCCCGCCCCCCCCTCGCACGGGGCAGCCACGGCGAGGGGCGGCCGCACGCCGAGCCGAGCCGCCCCGCTCCCCGCTCCCCCGCCGGCCGCCCCTGCCAGCGCGCGGCGCCGCGCCGCCTTACCCACAATGCACCCGCGCGCTGCCACACGCCCCGCGCGCGCACCCTCCCAGGCAGGCTGAGGCGAGCGCACACACACACTCACACACACACACACAC